>CAUYLG010046709.1:0-10428 GCA_963573385.1 Cacajao melanocephalus | reverse complement strand
TTTTTTTTTTTTTTTTTGAGATGGAGTCTTGCTCTGTCACCAGGCTGGAGTACAGTGGCTCAATCTTGGTTCACTGCAACCTCTACCTCCCGGGTTTAAGCTATTCCCCTGCCTCAGCCTCCCAGGTAGCTGGGACTACAGGTGCCCAGCACCACGCCCGGCTAATTGTTTTGTATTTTAGTAGAGATGGGGTTTCACCATGTGGCTAGGATGGTCTTGATCTCCTGACTTTGTGATCTGCCCGCCTCAGCCTCTCAAAATGCTGGGATTACAGTATAAGCCACCATGCCCAATCTAGCCTGCTTTTGAAAAAGACCACCTTTGTTTGGTTCACTTAAAAAAAAAAAAAAAAGAAAAAAGACCACCTTTGGCTGCAGCAGATTTATACTTATGTCCTTTGAGCAAGTCTTTTGGCTGTCTTTGCAGCCTGATTATCTAGAACACATGTGGCTCCAACAATGGTAGATATTGGGGGAGCTGCTTCATGTAGCACAACTCTGTTTACTGGGAAGTTGCTGATTTAGCATTTCATGGTTCATCCCTCTTTGATTACCTTCTTGACCCATATTCCCTTGGATTAGGAGTTTGGTGAGACGCTTAGCCATAACATTCCTGAGTTACAGAGAATGTTATCAGATCCCATTTTCAGAAATGCCTTTGCTGTAGATAACAGACAGTTGCCTACTTGTATCTTGAGAAATAGTAGTGTAAGAGAAGATTAGTTTGAATATTGGTTAGAATATAAATATGTTCTTCTCCTGGTTTTACTATTGGGTAACTGCAGCTTTATGTGCATTCTTTGATACCTCTTTATTTTTTTATTCATTTTTTTATTTCTTAATTTTTAAAAAATATTAAAAAAAAATAGAGACGGGGTTTCACCATATTGGCCAGGATGGTCTTGATCTCTTGACCTTGTGATCCGCCCGCCTTGGCCTCCCAAAGTGCTGGGATTACAGGCGTGAGCCACCATGCCCGGCCTCTTTGATACCTCTTTCTAATCTTTAAAGATATTAGACTAATTCTCATAGATTCTATGATTTTATGATTACTGGAGTATGAGATCCTTTTTAAAATCTGGATGACCAAAAAAACAAAAACAAAAATAAAATAAAATAAAATAAAATAAAATCCGGATGGCAAGGGCAAGCAGAGCAGATGTTGCCTAACCCTTAGAGGAGAACACATTGGATATTAGTGCCTTAACCACATGGACTGGGTCTCACTTGTGTTGGAATACCTTGGGTACAGTAAAGACTGAACTGGACTAGAAATGAGGATAATGATACCTTCCCCACTTTCTTGCAGGAGTGGAATACGCTAAGTTGAATTATCTTTGAAAATCTATACAGCATTATCTCTATAAGATGCTATTTTTAATCAAGGAGAAGGTGTTTAGGTACAATTCTTCCATGGTAAATTATAAATATACCATCTTTAATGTACTGGATACTCATCTTTGCGTTATTTTTTCAGTGGTGATAATGGCTTTGCATTGAATCATTTATTGTCTTTCTACCAGTTCTTCTTGAGATAAATAGCATACATTTGAAAGATGGGTAATTTTGAGAAGGCTGCAGTCTGAGACTATGAAACAAAGCAAAGCTGACTAGCCTAAGCTGAACTGTAGTCCATGACTCATCACTAGTTTATTCTAATCATTTAGGATAGCAAACTAAGCATAGGCTTATGTATGACAGGAATGCAAAATCCCAGGTTGAATTTTTGGGCCTTAAGTTTCATGAAGTATCAATGTGGTAAATAAACGTTTCTCTTTATCTCCATCTCCCCCTAAAACAATTGCAGAAGCATGCAGTGGGCCTAGTGGTGGTATGTGTGACTGGTTTAGGGGATTGAAGCTAAGTGTGAGTCAGCAGTGTGCTGTGACTGCCAAAAAAAGCTGATATAATCTTAGGTTGCATTATGAGAAGTATAGTGTCCAGAACACAAGGCAGATGACTGTCTCACTCTGTTCTGTGCTGAGCAGAGCACACCTGAAATTAATCTAGCTCTAGGTTAGATACACGACGTGTTCTTGAATATGCAGAAAAGAGAGCTCTAACAGCAACAACAACAAAATGTTAAAGGCACTGGGAACCTTTATTTAGCAAAACAAGGCAAACAAACTCAGAAAGGATATTGTCACTTCATTCAGATTTCTGAAGGGGCCACATAGAAGAGGTTTTTATTTGTTCCACATGTCCCTAAGGAGAGGAGCTGGAGTCAATGGATAGAAACTAAGGGAGGCATATTTCAGCCCAATACAGTTATTTTCAGTAGGTGATGTCAGAAAAAAAACAAAACAAAACATGAAATAGGCAGTCTACAAGTGATGAGTTTTCATTCAGGGTGTTCAGGTACGGTCCAGATGACCACTTGGTGGGAGTGTTGTAGAAGATAGTCAGTCATCAGATGGGTAGCTGAATTAGAGAGTCTGTGATTTCTGTATATTGCTGTAACATGAACCAAGAAAACCTTAGGGATGTCAAATCCAAAGAACCGTAAATAAGCCATAGAACAATACAAGATAGACAGCTTGGTATTTGATAAGTAAAAGTCAGTAGGTATGAGCATCTGAAGAACCAGATGATGGGAAGATTTTATTATAATTAACTTTTTAAAAAGTGTGTTTGGTTGGTTTGGGTTTAAAGGAAGGAAAACCACTTTATTGCAAGAGTATATGGACCCTAGATTCTGGAACCTAATGGTGAGAAGAGTTCTAGTCCTAGAATCTGGGGATGAAACAACTCTCATGGTTACAAAGAGTAATTTCAAATTGCAAGTGATTGTATCTGGGAAATAGTAAGGGGACAAAAATGGATGGGGGTTAAGAGGTCACATAGGTACACAGCACAGGGGCGAAACAAGTGTATAGAAAGAATTATGTGTTTGTTAAGCTAGGCCAAACAGACTTATGTTCTGTACTTCACCATCTGCAGATCGTTGGCATCTTAAAACCTTTTATACTGAAGCAAAGTAGGTTGTCTACTCTGAGAAGCTCTAAGGTATACTAATGATCCATTGTGGAGGGCTTACAGTATTGTAAGAACTTACCAGGTTCTCTGCCCCCGCAACAAACTCACCACTGGCAAGTTCAGCCCCACCTTAAACACTAGACTAGTTCTGTCTTTCGTCCCAGAATCTGAGTCCTACTTCAGATCGCAAGCTTGCTGCTAGCCCTGCCTGAATTAATGTCACAAATCTAATAACTAGTTTGGGGAATTAAACCTTTTTATGGCTGGGCATGGTGATTCATGCCTGTAATCCCAGCACTTTGGGAGGCCAAAGTGGGAGGGTCTCTTGAGCCCAGGACTTTGAGACCAGCTTGGGCAACATAATGAGACCTTGTCCTTAAAAATAAAAAAAATCAGTTGGGCCTGGTGACATGAGCCTATAGTTCCAGCTCCCCTGGGGGTTTGAAGTGGGAGGATCACTTGAACCCAGGAGGTAGAGGCTGCTGTGAGCCGTGTTTGTGCCACTGCACTCCAGCCTGGGTGACAGAGTAAAAACCTGTCTCAAAAAAAAAAGGAAGAAAAAAACCTTTCTGTGCTTGTATCAAGTAATTGAATCTTGAATCTCTTGTTTTCTTAAACTCAAGTCTCATCTGATATCTCAGTGCCTAGCCCCTTTTAAAGTTAGCATTGCCAAAGACTTGGATCTAGAATCTGAATTTTGGGTCCTGCTCTTTTCTGTGGGTTGTTTTTTGGTTTGTGTATTTGTTTGTTTTGAAATGGGTTCTCGCTATGTTACCCAGCTGGACTCAAACTCTGGCACTCAAGCTGTTCTCCCACCTAGGCCTCCCGAGTAGCTGGGACTACAGGAGTGCACCAGTGTGCCTGGCATGTCCTGCCACCTCTTGCCAGACTAACATAGACTACTTCCTAGACTGCCATTGCTAAATCCCAGGACCCCAGAGCCCCACCTTTGGGCCTCTGAGTGGAACAGTTACAGGCTTCAGTTCTAAGAATCGGGCATCCCTTCATCATCAGAATCCTCTTTTACAGTCTCACGTTTCTCTCTGATCCAAGTGACTTGGTCTGACCACACATTCTGCACCTAGGGAGCCAAACTGATGTTGGCCTGTATTGGAGCAACATACTGAAAGCCCTTTTTCATACTTAGCCTCTGCAGACACTAGCGAAAAAGAGCTTCCTAAGCCTGGTACTACTCATCTTGCTGGACTTCTAGGCCACGTATCTGGGCAGCCCAGCCCCACTATGTACTTGTCCTGTCCAGACTCTGGAAGAGTTAGTTTTAGTAGTCCATGGCAAACTGCACAGTTTGTCTTACAAGTACCTTACAACCATTCAACGTTTATTCTCTTCATTGCTTAGGGTTTTTTGGTTTGGTTTGGTTTGGTTTGGTTTGGTTTTGAGACCGAGTCTCACTCTTTTTGCCCAGGCTGGAGTGCAGTGGCACAATCTCGGCTCACTGCAACCTCCACCTCCCAGATTCCAGCAATTCTCCTGCCTCAGCTTCCTGAGTAACTGGGATTACAGGTGTGTGCCACCACACCTGGATAATTTTTTATATTTTTAGTAGAGACGGGTTTCACCATATTGGCCAGGCTGGTCTTGAACTCCTGACCTGAAGTGATTCGCCTGCCTTGGCCTCTCAAAGTGCTGGGATTACAGGTGTGAGCCACCGCACCCAGCCCATTGCCTAGTTTTATAAACAAATATTAAATGAACCAGATGTACTAGACATTGGGGTCAAACATGAATAAGTCATATGGTACTTGTTCTCATAATTATGATAGTAATGCTTTCCATTTCTTGAGCACCTGCTATGTGCCAGGTACTGTGCCAGGCCTGTAAGTGACACTTTATAGGAGCTAGGAGGTGCATTGTGGGGGCAGAGGGAAGAGCTGGATAGTTTGTGTTACTTACATAAGGCTTCAGACACAGCACATGGCTAGTGCTAAATAAACAGTAGCTATGTTTACAATATTAGAGGGTAACATTACCAAAAGTATCACGCAGGTCCAGAGGTGGGATAAACAGTAGCTGTGTTTACAATATTAGGTGATAACATTACCAAAGGTACCACACAGGTCCAGAGGTGGGAGCACAAGTATCTGAGCCAGAGGGATGTGTGGAGGGCACAGGAAGATCAAAAAGAAGGAAAAGACCACAAGCAGAAACAGACAGCCATTGGAGAGTAGCTAGTCTATCTGGAACACAAGAGTAGATGAAGGGCCGCATTGAGACAATGTATGTGTAGCAGATCTAGAGAGTTCTACAGACGTGTGTCCTAATGAGAGGAGTGTAGCCATAAAACACTTTACTGTAGTCATAGGAGAAAATGATTGCATGAATTTGTAAAAACCGGAAGGATAAGACACAAGCCTGAAAATTATTCAATTAAAGGAAGGAAGATTGCAGACTGCTTAGTCACCTGAAGAGAGAGAATAGCACTTACAAAATGAGAGGAGTGATTATATCACTTAAGTGAGCATCGATCAACGTACTTGGCAGGACAAGTGGAAATGTTTTTCTTTTAAATAATTCAAGCCTACAGGCTTCCAATTCAGTTTAAGATAGTATGAGTCTACTATATATAAATGTGGATAGTGTTCCAGTGGTAAATGAGTAGAATTCAAAGGAGGAATACGTAAAACGTATTGTCTATGTTCAACTAAGAGTGCATAAATAAAGCCCTGGTGGTAAATTCACAATAGCCTCCATTTGAACATGTATAAGGGGAAGGAAATACTATTTGCTTGTTGACCTGGGTTATAATATACTTAAACCATATTATTCTAATATTATCAGAGAGAGTCAAGCTTGATGCTCCAAAGACATTTCTGTTTCTTACATTCTGTTTCTATCAGATAGACTTACCTTGAAATCTGTGACAGATTTTCATGGCTCGTTGTTCATATTTCTCTCAGTATTTTCCTGAGTTAATCAATACAGAAAGTGGCAGGGAAGCAAATGATGGTAAAAGAGTATTAAAGCTATAGGCCTATAATATAGGATTATATAGTAATTATACTGTTTAACTGATCATTTTTCCATTCATTGGGAAGTAGTGTTCTTATTTTTGATAAGCAGCATGGTACAGTAGCAAAATCATATTTTTTTAAGTTCTAGCTCTACTATGTGTTAGTTATGTAAGTGCGTTTTTGAACTTTCTTTTATTCTTTATCATGAGATGACAGTACTTGCTTGAATGGTTGCTTCAAGGATTACATGAAAAGCACGTCTGGGAAATAATTAGCAGTCCAATGCCCACCTCTCAGTAGGGGCTCAGACACATTCATTCTCCACATCTCCCCTACAGGAAAGCCTCCTGTGAAGTTGCTAAGACGCTGTGCTAAGGAGCACAACCTCATAAATAACCTTAGTGTTCGTGACTCAAGAAATCTGGTATTTTTTTTTTTTTTGAGGGTAGATTTTACTTTTGAAAAAATAGAAATTAACTCTACACTAAGTTGATGATTGGTTAGAGATGTTTACAAATAAAGTGTGACTGAGAAATAATTGGTTTTCTTGTTGAGACTGTAGATGGACTCTGAAAGCAACTCCAACAGAGAAGTTCCAGAAAAGTGCTGAAGCAGAAACTGCATTTTTGGAATCAGTTTTGGATAGATAAATTCTTGTATGCTTAAACTTCAGCTTCATTACTTTATAATCACACTTTATTTCCATGGGAAAGGGGATGCAAACAGAATTGATGATAGAGACTAATGGAGAGTGAGGAGAAAGTAAAACCGTAGAAAACACATAGAGGCCATTCCACTGACACAGAGCCTGATTGAAATATTTTTAAATTCTTTCTTTAGCTACAACTCAAGTCTGGTTGCTAACAATTTGTAAAGTCTCATTTCTGAATCTATATTAAAGTATATTATCCATATATAGAGAAGAGCAGTTAGTCTTTAGCTTGGTATACCACATCTTAAAATGAATGTATCTTTGTCTTTGCTAATATCCTTCTTTGAGTTTCCCAGACTTAAAAACTTAAGCCTGATTCTTTGTTCTTACATTTGACCTGTTACTGTCATTCCTGTTTGTGAAATGTCTTCCATCCTGCCCCTTCTCCAGTCTTACTGCATCCACCATCATCGTCTTCCTACCTGGATCTTGCCTGCATCATTGTATTAGCAAGGAAGCAGTATTAGCTAGGAAGCTGATTTCTCCTATTTCAGTGTGTTTGTCTTCTAGTAGAGCCTTTTTAGAGTGATAGTTTCAGATTAATTTTCCTAAAATAACATTCCCATCTTATGTGTATGTTTATTACAATACCCAACATTGAGGTGTAGGTAATTGTTTATGAGATAATCATTTCTGTTTCTGACTTTTTGGTTAGATTTTGAGATATTTGAAAACATGAACTATTTTATTAGTCTGTGTCAGTAGCACTTCGTACAGGGTCTTACATGTAGCCAGGTCACTTCAAACAAGTTGTTTGATGGCTCTGTGCCAAAATTTCTTCATCTGTAAAATGTGGATAATAGTATCTTTCTCAAAGGATTGCTGCATTAAAAGAGTATGTATATATGTGTATCAAAAGGTAGTTTTGTATTATAGCTTTTGTATATGTTCACTTTTTTTTTTTTTTTTTTTAGATGAGGTCCTGCTCTGTTGCCCAAGCTGGAGTGCAATGGCACGATCTCGGCTCACTGCACCTCCGCCTCCCAGATTCAAGCAATTCTCCTACCTCAGCCTCCTGAGTAGCTGGGATTATAGGTGCCTGCCACCACACCTGCCTAATTTTTTGTATTTTTAGTAAATATGGGTTTTCACCATGTTGGCCAGGTTGGTCTTGAATTCCTGACCTCAAGTGATCTGCCTGCCTCAGCCTCCCAAAGTGCTGGGATTACAGGCATGAGCCACCGCACCTGGCCACTTTTGTGTTGTTACAGCACTCAAAGTTACTGCTTTCTTACTTTAGGCAAACTCCTTTTTTCCTTACTTTTTTTTTTTTGGAGGTAGGGTCTCACTCTGTTGTCCAAGCTGGAGTGCAGTAACGCTGTCTCGGCTCACTGTAACCTCTGCCTCCCAGGGCCAAGCCATTTTCCCTCATTCCTGGCTAATTTCTGTATTTCTAGTAGAGGTAGGTTTTGCTGTGTTGTCCAGACTGGTCTTGAACTCCTGGACTCAAGTGCTCTGCCCATCTTGGCCTCCCAAAGTGCTGGGATTACAGGCATGAGCCACCATGTCTAGCCTCCTTTTTTCCTTGCTGTGGAGAATCTCTTATCTGGCTCCACCTTACTCCTCCAGGTCAGTTTCATTGTTCCCCAGCATAATCTCACATTCCTACTAGGCCAGGCTTCTTTTTGTCCTGCAAATGTCCTGTACCTTTCAGTGTGCCATTTCTGTTCTGGAGCATCCTGCCTTTTACACTCTGCTCTCTCTACTCATCCTTTAACGACCTGATTAAGTCTTGTCTCCCCTGTAGTGTGTTCACCAACAGTTCCTCTCACACTCACCTCTTTCTTTTCTGAGCTCCTCTGGCATTTAGAGTCTGTGTCTCAGTTTAAACTGAGTTTAGGCCAGACACGGTGGCTCACACCTGTAATCCCAGCACTTTGGGAGGCTGAGGCAGGAGGATTGCTTGAGCCCAGGAGTTCGAGATCAGCTTAGACAACACAGTGAAATGCTATCTCTACCAAAATTACACAAAAAAAATTGGCTGGGTGTGGTGGTGCACACCTGTAGTCCCAGCTACTCGGGAGGCTGAGGTAGGAGGATTGCTTGAGTACAGGAGGTAGAGGTTGCAGTGAGCTGATTGTGCCACTGCATTCCAGGCTGGGCAACAGAGTGAGACACTGCCTTGAAAAAAAAAAAATAAAAACTGAGTTTAAATGAAAACAGTTCAAATACAGTTTCTTGGTCCTTTTGTTTTTTTGTTTATTTTTGAGATGGAGTCTTGCTCTGTCACTCAGGTTGGAGTACAGTGGCATGATCTTGGCTCATTGTAACCTCTGCCTCCCGGGTTCAAGTGATTCTCCTGTTTCAGCCTCCCAAGTAGCTGGGATTACAGGTGTGTACCACCATGCCCAGCTGATTTTTGCATTTTTAGTAGAGATAAGGTTTTATTATGTTGGCCAGGTTGGTCTCGAACTTCTGACCTCAGGTAATCCACCTGCCTCAGCCTCCCAAAGTGCTGGAATTACAAGTGGGAACCCCTGTGCCTGGCCCAGTTTCTTGCTTTTATATTGTCTCTCTAATAAGAGTGTAAGCTCCTAGAGGACAGGGACCATCCTATATTTCTTTCATATGCCCTACTATACATGGCATAGTTCTGGGCTTTTATGCATTCATTTAATAAACATTTCTTAATGAATATTTAATGTACAGTAATATGCCATGGGATATAATAATTAGTAAGACAAGGTCTTTAATAATGTTGAGGTACCTCCATTCTAATGGGAGCTTAGGATACTAATATTTAGCATTTCATTTCGTCAGTGCTATGGAAGGCTTTATAGCAGATGATTTATATTCTCAGATATATTAATTACATAAATCTGGGATCTAAGCAGAGTATGAGCAGGGTGAGTGATTGGCAATAAGGGCTCCCAGTCTGCAGCAGTATCTGAGGTGAGACGTGATAAAGGCCTGAACTGAAACCCTAGAAATGGAGTGAGGATGGATTCAAGAGCCTCTGTGGAAATGAAAATCAAAGGGATTGTGATGACTGCAATATAGAATATAAAGTGTAGAAGACAAGGATGTTCAGGATGATTCTGGCTTCTTGCTTGAGCATTGTTTTAATAATATAAGCCATTTAGGAAGTAAGAGCCATGAGGGAAAAAAGCTAGTTTGGAGATTAAGATGCCCCTGGGATCTCCAGAAAGAGATCCCTGTGAATAGCTAGAAATTCAGGTGTAGGGCCTAAGGATTAGAATTTAGACTAGAGAGAGAGAAAACTGGAAATTTTAGGAAACAGTGGTTGTCGAAGCCATGGTAGTAGAAGAGATCAGGATGTGAAAAAATGAGAAGTATAAAGTACCTGAGACAGAAATGCTCAGAGAAGTTAGAGGAGACGCAGGAATCAGCAGGCCCCCCTGTGTCAGTGTCCAGCAGTATTAATGCTGCAGTGAGACCAATTTGCAATTACGTATTCAGCATTTGGGAGAGTAGTGAAAAGGTGGTCCCTGGCTTAATAAACAGTGATCAGAATGAATTGAATATGGGGCAAGAAAGTGAGGATAAACTTTTGATAAACTTGGAATGACAGGAAGGAGAGAGAAGAGTTCATTGTTTGAAGATGAAATTAGGGCTTTTTTTTTTTTTTAAGACAGGGTCTTGCAGTGTCACCCAGGCTGGAGTGCAGTGGTGCAATCAGCACTGCAGGGTCTTGTAGTATCACCCAGGCTGGAGTGCAGTGGTGCAATCAGCACTGCAGGGTCTTGCAGTATCACCCAGGCTGGAGTGCAGTGGTGCAATCAGCACTGCAGGGTCTTGCAGTATCACC
>CAUYLG010046708.1:0-57620 GCA_963573385.1 Cacajao melanocephalus | reverse complement strand
CATTTCGCCCCTTTGGTTCCAACGCACTCCATCCTGGTGCGTGGTTGACCGCTTCTCCTATTTAAAAAAAAAAAAAAAAAAAAAAAAAAAAAAAAAAAAAAAAAAAAAGAGTCCTCAAAATCACATTCAGCATTAGAGCTTTCAATACATTTAAAGTCTGAAAGAAAAGTAATGGTCTTCATGACTGCACAAGATGCATGGTAGCAATTTAGAAAGGGCATGGAAGGGATGATGAGCCTGGCACTCAGGGCAGTGGCCACGGGGTGGGGACGGCAGTGCATGCATGTCAAGGGCCCTGTGTGGTGGGCACAGGTAATCACCAAGGTCTGGGTTTTGGTTGGGTGGTGGTCTGCGGAAACCCATTATGCTATAAAAACAACTGTTAGCTAACTACATACTTAAAAGGAGGCCAAATATGGACTAGTGACAAGCGTGGCATGAAGCAAGAATTATGACTGATCCAGGTTGGGTGTGCAAACAAGTGGCTTCAAGATTTTTATGGTGTTACATTAAGTTTGGCCTAAAGCTGCCTCCATACATGTTTCATGTTTGGCCCAATGGTTTCATATACGTAGTGAACTGTAACCCGACCTGATGTGTACACAGCTTACAACCTGCTCTCGTGACAGGCAGCTGAATCTCAGACTACCACAGGCAGGCAACAGTTCAAACCCGGCTCAAGCAAGGCAGACACTCAACGGAAGCCAACCAGCTGCAGCTGCAGCTTCCTCTCCGCCCACGAGTGGTATCCGGCCACCTGGCAGCCCAGAGTCGCTCTGAACCTACTCTGGTTTTGGGGCCGCCTGAGTCAAGAATCGTTCTTTGCTCAATTAAACTCTGTTATATCTAATTTGTCTAGAGTTTTCTTTTAACAATGAAGAAAAAATTAATGTTCAGCTCAGTAACCTTGTCAAGTATCATATAAGTAACTATTGAATGCTGTTTTCATTTTTGAGAATGAAAATTCCTTTGTTTTCTCCTAATTAAAAAACCCCACATGTACTTACCATAAAAAAGTGAAAAATCTGTATAAACCCACCACGTTGAGATAGCTTAGCATTCATATCTTTTACACAACACTGAATCATGCTGATTTATTTTGGCATGAAAGGAAATGGTGGTCACTATAAAAACCCAAATCCACACAGACATGTGTCATGCAAAAGTGCGTCAGTCTAGCCTTCATGCTCCCATCCCACTGCACAGAAGTGGCCTCTGCTATGACCTTCAGACTTGGCCCATGCATATACAATTATCCCTGGGTATCCCTGGGGAACTGGTCCTAGGACACCACTACCCACCCTTCCCAGCCACTTCTCCAGCCACGGACAGATGCTCTATAAAAACTCCTGAACAAGGAGAGCTTCCTGGCTGGAAGGTGAACACATGATGTGCTGGAGTGTGGCACACCCGTGCTCTCGCCAACATGCAGAGTCCCTGCTTCTCTAGTGGTGAAGACATAAGTGGCTTCTCTGGAGGTCTTGCCATCAGCATTCCCTGTGCCGTTCCAGGGCAAAGGAGAGGAAGAGACCCTTGAAACACAGCCCCTTCCTGGCTGTCACTGTGAAAGCTGATCGTACAAACTGGGTCATTCTTGTGATACCCAACTCAATCAGAGTCAAGGGGCAGGGGAAAGCACTCAGGCCACAGAACATTCCTTCAGGAACGTAGTTCTCTGGCAGCCTGGCTGCTGAAACTGCCTGCTGCCACTTGAAACCAGTTTTAACTAATGGCAACTGACACAACCCGCCGTGACTCTAAGACTAGTTGTACCCACTCAATCTGAACTTGCCAGCTCCCAAACACCTTACTAGTGCCAAGGAACCTTCTCAAAGGGCAACATGAAACACTCCTCCTCTTTATCAAACCTCCAACCTTTTCTTTGTTCATCAGATATACTGAAGACCACATGGTCTGCACGTACACCTTGAACTGTAAATCTTGCTTCCCAAAGAAAATGTTTTACATTTAGAGATTCATCTCTATACTTCATTTGAGTCTGACTCCAGTCTCTGCTAACCCTGCTCATTTTCAGTCTTTGGAAGTTGCTTTTCTGTATCCTGGCCAGACCTTTTCAGTGTAACGAGTGGGACAGAGAAGCTGTAGGTGGCTTATCTCACCTTGGCTGGCACGTGAAGTCTCCAGAATTTACACTGATAAAGGTGTTATTGAAGTTCTCACAGACTTGTGTATTTTAACCTAGTCATACAGAGACATGGCAAACTGCTGGAGGTGTCTGGCTTTAAATATTCTCTTTCAAAAAGGAATTTTCGAATATGGCTCAAAGTGGCAATAAATACACAATTAAAAGTAAAATAGGCTGGGTGCGGTGGCTCATGTCTATAATCCCAGCACTTTGGGAGGTCAAGATGGGAGGATCACCTGAGGTCAGGATTTCAAGACCAGCCTGGCCAACATGGTGAAACCCCATCTCTACTGAAAATACAAAAAATTAGCTGGGCGTGGTGGCGGGCACCTTTAATCCCAGCTACTCAGGAGGCTGAGGCAGGAGAATTGCTTAAACCCAGGAGGCGGAGGTTGCAGTGAGCCGAGATTGTGCCGTTGCACACCAGGCTGGGCGACACGAGTGGAACTCTGTCTCAAAAAAAAAAAAAAGGTATAATAAGCAAATTTATTCCACTCTCAGCATTTCATTCAATCCAGCAGGTTAAAAAACAAAACAAAACAAAAAAAACAAAGAAATAAACAAACATCCCCACATGAAATTAGTGTGCTAATCATGTGATATTTGTAACTAAATTTAAAAGTATGCTTTTTGGCCGGATGCAGTGACTCATGCCTGTGATTGCAGTGCTCTAGGAGGCTGATGCGGGAGGATCACTCGAGGACAGGAGTGTGAGACCAGCGTGGACCACACAGTTGAGTCCCCATCTCTACAAATAATTGAAAAGTTAGCTGGGCATGGTCAAGCACCTGTAGTCCTAGCTCAGAGGACTCGAGAGGCTATAGCAGGAGGATTGTTTGTGCCCAAAATGTTAAGGCTGCAGTGAGCCATGATCGTCCCACTGTACTCTAGCCTGGGAAAATAGTAAGACCCTTTCTCTCTTTTTTTTTTTTTTTCTTAAGACGGGGTTTCACCATGTTGGACAGGCTGGTTTCGAACTCCTGACCTCAAGTGATCCACCTTCCTTGCCCTCCCAAAGTTCTGGGATTACAGGCATGAGCCACCGTGCCCAGCCAAGACCCTTTCTCTTAAAAAAATAAAAAGTATGCCTTTTAGTATTATCAGAAGGAAAAAGTATAAGAGACTTTCCTAACTCGCAACTGCACTTTGTAATGTACAGAAAAGCTGACTCTATTTAGGAGCTTCTAGGCCAGTCATCAGGACAAGATACAAATTAAGTACAGGCGTTTGCTATGTCATAGTTGCCCTCCCTGCTACAGAAGCAAGCTAGCAAAATGGAAAACCAATGATTCCACTAGTAAGAGAAATACAGATGAATACCTCAGCTGAGCTTTCTGCCAGCCAACATAATGAACTGATCCCATCTGTCTTATTCTGGGCTACAGCCCCATTGTCAGAGCTGGCTGGATATCGAGGAGCCCCTTAGGCACTGCTGGATGCTTGAGCCTGGCGTGGCAATAGAAAACACCTTCCATGGAACAATGCTAATTGCAAGGGCTCTGCCATTTGAGTTCAAAAGACATTAAAAAGTTGGCTGGGTGCGATGGCTCATGCCTGTAATCCCAGCACTTTGGGAGGCCGAGGCAGGTGGATGATGAGGTCAAGAGATTGAGACCAGCCTGACCAACATGGTGAAACCCCATCTCTACTAAAAATACAAAAAATAGCTGCTGTGGTGCCTGTAGTCCTAGCTACTTGGGAGGCTGAGGCAGGAGAATGGCTTGAATCCGGGAGGTGGAGGTCGCAGTGAACCGAGATCACACTCCAGCCTAGCAACTGAGCGAGACTGTCTCAAAACAAACAAACAAACAAACATACAAACAAAAAACAGTTAAGATAATTTGGTTATAAGGAAAATGTCAGTTTTTAAGAAATGATTATTTAAATATTTGGGTGGTAAAACATCATGATGTCTGTAATTCAGCAAACATACTCATAAAAACAAAAGAGCAAAAATTGTAAAATTTAGATAGTATAATATATATAGGGTTTACTTTATTATCCTCTCAACTGTTTTACAGAATGGTTGAAAACAGTCCTATAATGAAAATGAAAAGGGATGAGGACAGGCGGAGAGAGAGAGGGGAAGAGTGTCAACACAGGCATTCCTACATTGATGAGTCAAGCGAGGAAACCATTTAAGGAAGCCACCTAATTTTTCTATACTTTAGCAATCTGCATTCTATTTTCGAAGAATGCCAAGACTGAAAGGGAGGCTCCCTGCCTCTCCCTTCTCCACTGTCCTTGAGATGACCAAGAGTCGGCACTGATTTGCAAAAGCAGAAAGCTAACTCTTTCCTAAAAAAGTAAGCCTCTTCCACGGAGGTGACGCTCATGCCCATCAGCCACAGGAAACACACACAGAACACACAGCAAGCTTCACCTCTCCCCAGTAGTTCTGGGGTGTGCCTTGCCCTGGAGACCATTTACCACCAGCTTGTTCAGGGTAACTTCAAATTCTCTGTGCTCCTTGGCCCGATTCAAATCTTCATCTGTTTTTACCTAAGAAACTATCAATGACACGAATTGTGTTTATATTACATACTGAGAGAGCTTAGATGGGAATAACACCAAGCTGCCTGAAGAAGGCCAAGCTGAGTCAGGAAGTGGGACAGCCACAAAGAACTGGAGTTTCTCACGTGAAAATGCCTGCAGAGGTCTGGTCCTCTCACCCAGGGACCCCTTGAGAGCCAGGGATGCTCAGTCCTAATTCCGTCCAGTGCTCTCATGACTGCAGTGCTGAGGAACAGCTATGGGGCAGCGGCTGGGGCTGTGATCCCCGGAAGCCACGGTGTTCCAAGATCAAGGGAAAATAGCGGCTGATGGCCGAAAGAGGGCGTTTCCCACTAAACGCACCGTTTATTTTCACAGGCGACTGCTGGGGCCTCACTTATTCTTGTGTGGGATGTAGGATGGCCTTGTGGCAAACCCATAAAACTCAGTTCTTTTTTTTTTTTTTTAAAGGTGATTCTTTAAATTACAAAGAACCAAATACTGAAATGACCCATCATTATATATCTTTCTTGCCATCCAACTTGTTCTTTCTATACAAAGACGCCATGCCCTTGACCCCCAACCTTCCCCTACATCCCAGAGTTCACTGTGTCAATTTCCACGTGCATCCACAGGGTGGAGCAGACACTGGCCGGCCAGAAACCAGCCGCTGCCTCTGCAAACAGGGACAGGAGGGCGCTGCAGTAGCACCAAATGCTCAGCACTTACTACTTAGCGACATACCCCGAAGAGCTGACCTGAAGTGAAACACAGCCCGGCGATTTGCTGGAGGACAGCGCTGCTGAGGGCTCCAGGGCCGCCTCGAGCAGATCATTTTAGAATCAGTCAGTCCCTACGACAAGGACAAAAGTGATGTCGCTGCAGAGCTCTGAAATGGCTGCATGCCTGGCGACCTAGAGCCAAGCCCTGACTCTCTTCCAAAGTACAAGTGAGAGAAGAGCTCAGCTAGAAGGAGTTCTAAACTGGGCTGGAGGCCAAGACGGGCCACGCACAATCACAGCTCCTCTGCAACCCAAAGGCGCAGACAAAAGACCCTCCAGCGCGGCACAGAGGCTTCGCTGGAATAACGCAGACATTGATTTCTCTCATCTTCCCACAGCAACAGGCCTCTCCCTATAAGGAGGTTTCTGGAAGCTAGAGCTGCGATAGAAATTTAGTCAGATGGGTTGTCCAACCCCAGTCTATTTAGATTTGATCTCAGGCAAGGTTTTACCCCAAGTCTTGAAGAAACTACCAAATGTCTCAGCTGCTGCAGAGGTCCCACGCGAGACAGCAGCGTGGCAAAATGGACTCTCAAAAATATCCACGAGGAGGGGCCCTTTTTGAGTAAGTTCTGTGTATTTGAGACTTGGGAAGTTCTTCCTTTGAAAAATTTTGAAATCTTGTACCGAGTTCCTTTTCAGCAGCACCTGGTCCAACTCCTCAGTACTCTCTGGGCAGAAGAGAACTCCACAGCGGCGAGCGGGAGGATGCATTGTCTCGGGGTGGCAGCCACGAGTTTGCCCTAAGATTATGGCACCGAAGGCAAAGCTGAAGATTCTATTTCCCAGTTTTAAAAGTCCCTCTAAATTATCTTGTCAGTTAAAAAATTAATTAAAACAAAAAACTGAAATGCACACTCCTCCATCTGCCTAAGTCCTCACCCGCCTCCTAGCTCAGGCCACCCAGCAATGTCACTGGATGATCTAAGATTCACAGTGGGGCCACAATATCACCCACCCAGTTTAGATGTGTGTCATTACCCTTCCTGTCCTGGAGGGGAGAGCGTTGAGGTTCAGAAGGTTCTGAAACTCACCCCGGCTACCCGACTGGCTAAGTGGCTGGGCCTAAGAACCCTCCTCTGCACACAAAGACCACGATGGGCTGTGACAGGATCCTGGTGCATCTTAGCCAAGTCAAGGTGGAGGGTGGGAGGTCAGAAAGGATCAGGAAAAATAACTGCTGGGCACTAGGCATAATGCCTGGGTGATTAAAGAATCTGTGCAACAAACCCCTGTGACACAATTGTACCCATATAACAAACCTGCACATATCCCCTGAACTTAAAATAAAAGCTAAATTAAAAAAAAAACACACACGCAAGTGTAAACCCCTGACAACTGAGAGAGCACTGACTCAAACCCAACTAGGGAAATCAGGAAGAAGGGAGAGGGGGTGGCTGGGAGAGTCTGGCCCCGGGGTGGGGGTGGGGTGGGGCAGTGGGGGGCAGCAGGAGCAGGAGGAGCCATTCTGCTACAGGCTAAGAAGGAACTTACTCTGTGACTCTTCAAGTCACCTGAAGTGTGTGCAAATTCCTAATACGTAAAATAAAGATAATCTAAAAATAGCATAAACAGCAAAAATATGAAAAGTATGTGTACCTCAGGTCACGGTTCCGCTCCGACTGGATAGCATCCATGTGCTGCAGCCATGCCGAGATGTCCCCCACCAATCCCCTCCAGTCTGGACCGCCTCTGACTGTCAGAGGGTGACAGCAGCAATTTTTTGGGATAGTCAAGTTCAGAATCCAGGCTGGAAACAAACCCCTGCCTAACCAGTTGTCTTCCTAAGCATTTAAATTGCGGTGGTTTCTGAACCCAATATTTCAAGTTAAACAGACTTCGGGTCCATCCCTGTCTCTCACTGGTCCCCTTCCTCCTAACACCCAAGCTCTCCCTCTCTGCTCTTCTCCACTGACGGCTCCAATTACACTTAGGGAAACTGGAGTGCCCAGAGCACGATTCTGAAATTCATTGCACAATAGGATTTCAAGTTCTTGTGATTGGAACATTCATCAAATAAGTCGTCTGATAAGGTCCAGACTTTGGATCCAGCTGCTTCAGGGGCCGTGTGTCTGTGACCATTCATGGAATAGAAGCAGACGGTCACGATGAGAACACCGCTGGCCGAAGGTACCTGAGCAGAAATCCAGCCAGAGGCGTGGAAAGCGTCCACAGGGAGCTACTTTCCCACAGCAGGTGAGAGTCACAGCAGCATGGAGTCATGTGGAGGAATGCAGCCTGGATACCCCCGGCTCCAGCAGAGCCTTAGGCCGCAGCAAAAACTGGAGCCTAACAAAGAGCACCCCAAGAACAGAGCTCACTCCTGGCATTCTGGTGGCAAACGAGTGATTTCACATAGATCTTCCAGTTAACGTTCAAATGCAGATTGTGCTCTTCAACGTGCTTGACAGAGTTTGTCCACACACTCCTGAGCGAGGTGGGATGTGGGAAGCTACACCAAGAGCTGGTTCCATGTGCCCACTTACTGCTTTGATCTGCTTGTGTTCCTGGTCTTCGGTTTCGACGCTAGGTCAGCAGCCTGCAGCCACGCTCCACTGAGGGTCTCTCCCAACCGCCTTGCAAGCAGATAAACCCCACTGTGTGGAAGGGGCAGCGTCTGCCATCACGGAATTTCACATTTCAGTGTTCACACGCGAAAACTCTGACTGCGACGGAATCTTCTCCCTCTTCTGGAACGAAGCCGGTACACGTAAGCACGGCAGAGGCACGAGTACATCCATATGCTGCCTGTGCCGAGGAGCTCCTCGCCGGCTACAAGTCTCTCTCTTTAGCTCTCCCAGAAGCCATGGAGGTGCCCACTTTCACCGGAAAAACAGTGCCTGCTGACCTGGCCAGAGCCCTCTACAAGACACCCGACAACGGGAGGAGAGGAATAGTGTCCTGGGACTTACTTCCATTTACCTTACGGACAACTGTGGTGTTTTTACAGGAAGTTTGTATCACGGAATGGAAAGCCAGTTTATGGGAGCACACTTGAGCTCCACGCCTTACGCCTAGTCCCGCAGGACCGTTCGGCTGGGGGCTGAGATGAGGCTGAGCACCGCCATGGGCTCAGAAGCTGCATCTCAGCCCAGGGCTGTGCTTCTGTGTGAAGGAATAGCGCGCTTCTCCAGTGACTACGGCAGGCACAAGCTGTACGTCTTGGTTCTGTGCTGAGCTACAAAGACACGGTCCGAGCCACGCCAGTGCCCGCTCCCCGTCAGCACACAGGTGTCTCCTTCTCCGTCAAGATGACAACGGGCAGTGCACTCGCAGGCCCCACAGGCGCAGACACCGCGTCAGGCTGCACCAAGGTTCTTCTTCCTTCTCTGAAGTCTCATGATTTTACTATCAGGATCCTGAATCAACACTGTATTCTTTTAAGGCCTTGCCCCACTCTGCCATGAGGGCTGAGTGCAGCGGCATGATCTCAGCTCACAGCAGTGGTGAAGTCCTGGGCTCTAGTCCTCCTCCTGCCTCCTTCTACCAGGTAGCTGGGACCACAGACGCACCACCACAGCAGGCTAATTTTTTAAAGGAAGTTTGGTACACATTGGGTCTCGCTATGTTACCCAGGCTGGTCTCAAACTCCTAGTTTCAAGTGATCCTCCTGCCCGGGCCCCTCAAAACGCTGTGAGGTGTGTGAAAAATGTGATGAAGAAAAACACAACAGCATTAAAATGGAAGGAAAACTTCAGAAAGACTATTTCTTTGTGATTTTTCTAACTGCTACTTTCAAAAGAGATGGGTAAATGACTATTCCAAAAGGTGCCGAGCATATAAACAGCTTATGATCTTCCTTCTTCAGGGGTCCTGGATTGCATTTGGTTTACTTAGGAAGAACATAGGATTAGGGGAAGCAGTTTCATATAGCCTGAACAAGGTTAATTTTCTATCTGACATCAAGTTTTATCTGTCATTAACATCAGGATCCTAACAGCTGCTCCCAAGAGAAGTCACTGGTCCTAGCACCTTGTGGCACAGAAAGAGTGATTCACTGTGGTTTTAAAGTAATGTTGGTAATCTGATTAATCCATGGAAAACAATATTTTCAGAGCTATTATATGATCATCAAACTAAAACAGCAAATTTTATGGAGTAGATGCAAATCCACTCAGGTTTTGCCTTTTCCCAATTTAATAAGCTGCATAAGGAAATAGCATTTTAACTAACGCCAGCCATGGATGCGCCCTGCACAGAACCTGCGAAGCAAAGAGCTCCTTCCCTCTCCAGTCTCTGGCAGTCACCTTTGCTTTACACAATTCCAGAGGCATTCCAGCAGTCCATCTCCTCCTGCCATTACTGCAGAAGACATTCTCTCAAAGTTAAAAATAGATTGAAAAGTCCAAGGTATGCTGACTTAAGGCATCATCACACCATTTACAAAAATTAACTCAAAATGCATCGAAGGCCTAAATATGATAGCTAAAACAATAAAAGTGTGGGAAGTCAATGTAGGCGTCAGACTCTATAACCCTGGATTAAGCAATGGTTTCTTAAATACGACACCGAAAGTACAGGTAACAGCAACAACAAAATAGATAAAATGAACTTCATCAAAATAAAAAACTTTCCCACCTCAAAGGACACTATCAAGAGTTGGAAAGACAACCCACAGAATGGAATAAAATATTTGCAAATCACCTGAGAAGGAACTAACACAAGCAATACGTGAAGAACTCAACAGGAAAAAGACAAACTCAATTTAAAAATGGGCAAAATATTTGTAGAGACATAGAGACATTTCTCCAAAGAAGACACAGTCTCTACTAAAAATAGAAAAAAAAAAATAGCTGGGTGTGGTGGCGTGCTCCTATAATACCAGCTACTCGGGAGGCTGAGACAAGAGAATTACTGGAACCCGGGAGCTGGAGGTTACAGTGAACTGAGATCACGCCACCACACTCCAGCCTGGGCTACAGAGGGAGACTCCATCTCAAAAAAAAAAAAAAAAAAGAAAAAAAAAGAAATGGCCAATAGCACATAAAAAGACACCTAATGTCATTAGTCATTAGGGAGATGCAAAGCAACATGGAGATATCACTTCACACGCTTCTATCAGAATAGCTAGAATCAAGACATGTCAGAGACATTTTGTCTTAGTCCTGCTTGAGTACTCAAGTTTTTCAACCACATATTTAAAATCATCAGTAAGTTTGGAAATAACATGAAACCAAGTGCCATGTCTTGTCCCATCCTCCCACGCTGGCCTCCGTTCCCCTTTCACTTTCTAATCAGTAACTCAGCATTTGGGTTCACCAAAAAGATTTGGTCCAGGTGTCATGGTGAAGCCTGTTCCGTCTCTGGCCTTGTCATACTGGTCCTTTCTTGCAGTCACTTACAGGACTTACAGGAGACAGTCTGTTCCCTACAATATGCAAAGTAAGGAATATTTTCTCTCCAAAAATAATGTGTTGAAAATGACACACATATATATGTGTGATTGGGGCAGTGTAATTAGAGAAACCTTTCAGTAAAGAAGTTTGGCAGGGCCGGGCATGGTGGCTCATGCCTGTAATCCCAGCACTTTGGGAGGTCGAGGACGGTGGATCGTGAAGTCAGGAGTTCGAGATCAGCCTGGCCAGCATGGTGAAACTCCGTCTCTACTAAAAATACAAAAATTAACCAAGCATGGTGGTGCACACCTGTAGTACCAGCTACTCAGGAGGCTGAGGCAGGAGAATCGCTTGAGCTTGGGAGGTGGAGCTTGCAGTGAGCCGAGATCGCGCCACTGCACTGTACTCCAGCCTGGGCAACAGAGTGAGACTCTGTCTCGGAAAAAAAAAAAATGTTTGGCAAAAGATATCAAGAGCTATACACTTTGACCTACTGATCCTATTCCCAGAAATAGATTCTAAGTCCAAAATAAGAAAACATTATTTTTACTTTTTTCTTTTAAGAGACAGGGTCTCGTTCTATTGCTTCAACTGGAGCTGTTTTTTAAGAGATAGGGTCTTGGTATGTTGCCCAGGCTAGAATATAGAGGCGCAATCATAGCTCATCATAACTTCAAACTCTTGGGCTCAAGTGATCCTCCCATCTCAGCTTTCCATGTAGCTGAGACTACAGGTGCATGTACCACGCCCAGCTAAGGAAAGGTTATATGTACTGCAAAGATGAACAGGAAAAAACTCCTTGCAAGCATTATAATTTTTAAGAGAGAAATGACTAAGTAATACTGTCTATAAATGTGACAGTCTACTAAATTTGAAAATATTAGTATAGCAATATAAAATAAGTAATCTTCAAATTTGAAAATGATACAAAATATATGTAATTCCAAATAAGTAAAACTATGTGCATATATGGACAAATGTATGAAGAATATGGAATAACAAAAACAGTGGATTCTGGGTGATTTTTCTTTCATTTCTTCCTTTTCATTGTTTACTACTATAATATTGTTTGTGCAATAAATTAAAAGATAGCAAAGGCTCCCTCGGGGGTTCTGCCAATGATGGGTATTTCTGGGTCATGTGGCTTGAGAGCCAGAAATGGGGGCTGTGTCTGTTTTTCATCCCTATGCCCAGCAATGCTGCACCTTTGATGGGCTGGGCATAAGCCAGCACTTCCGAGCGGAAGATAAACCTGCCCTTCGGTGGGAACTGGGGCTGACTGCCCCCTTGCTGCTGCTGCACTTCAGTACTTTCAACATTCTCAACTAACCCCTGAAGCATCTGAGAAGAAATCAACTCAAGAAGCCTAAAATCAAGGTAAAGAAAAGAGAAGCCTGGCTGGGTATGGAGCGCACACCAGCAGTCCCAGCACTGTGGAAGAGCTGACGCAAGACGATCGCTTGAGGCCAGGAGTTTGAGACCAGCCTAAGCAACACAGCAAGACCGCTACCTGTTAGAAAGAAAGACTAAGTCAAACGGGAAAGTCACAGGAAGAAAGGAGAAAAACAGCACAGAGAAAATGGCTGGAAACAAGAAAGTCAGAGTAAAAGCCTGCAGAAAAGGCCCCCATCTTCTCCACGGCAGGAAACAGGTGCTCCATCTTCTGGTTGAAGCAGCGGCTAGAAGCTCACCCAGCACAGGGCAAACAGCGCCAGGCCAGGCTTATGGGGTGGCTGAGTGGCCAGACTTAAACCCTGAGGGTGCAGAGAGCAAGACGGCAGGGGACAGACAGACACAAGCCCAGGAGCCGGAGACAGGAAGGTGCAGAGACCCTGCCAGAGTGCTTCTACACACAGGCGGCCCGTGGAGCAAAGTGCGTTTTAAAGCAAGCAACTTAATTACCTGAAAACCTTCCATGTCCGAGGGGCAGAGAAAGGGAGGGAGGGGTGACTTGCAGACAGACACTGTGTCTGCATCCTCCTTGATTTCTCTGTGGCATCTTACGGTCCCCTGCGCACAGCTAGTCCTCGGGAAACACTGCAGGATTGCACATCGCAAACGCTACTTTACAAGGCTTCACAGGGGCTGCCCCGATTCTGTCCCTACTGAAAGCTCTGTAAAGTCCCCGGCGGGAAGCTGGTTCTCATGTAAAGCACGGCAAGGCACCAAGTAAGGTGATAATACGTAATAACTTCAGCTCATGCTGGTGCAGGCAGGCAGCATGGAATAGTGAAAAGAATACAGGATTTGGGATGAGAAGACCCAGGCTCTGGTTCGGCTCTGCTGTAAGTGAAGCTGCACACCCCGGGCGGCTGCACGCGGAGCATCTGGTGCCTTATCAGGAGCACAGTGATGTTTTATGCATTACGTCTGCTTTGGCGAGTCCTGGGTTATTAGCAAGAGCAAATGTGACACCATATGGGAGAATAGTCTGTGGACTGTGAAATATGATACAATTCATAGTTAATAGCTTACTATGGCGGTTTCCACTTCCAAAGCACTTTCCCATGCAGTTCCCATGCTGCCTGTGTCACACGGGAGGGTGAGCATCATCATCACACGTGTATCGTGAGAACTGAGAACTTAAGCGGGGTGGAGATGGGACCAGCTGGCGTCCAGACTCCCAGAGGCCCTGCTTCCTCAGGAGGTCACAGCGCCCTCGAGCTGCACCAACAGGATAGGAGCCTCTTAAAAACTTGAGCTGTTTCTAATGAACACAATGATTAGTGCTTCTTTCAGTGAAGAAACAAAAATCGGGAGTGATGGTTGACCTTAAAGCCTGACTCAGCCCTGTCCTTTCTGATAGCCCAAGAAGAGGGCTTATTCAGGATTCAGCACCAGAACCCACGGGGCAGGCCAAACAGCCCTGCCTGTCTGCCGGGAGCTGTCTGGAGGGAATCTGAAGCAGTCAACGTCTGAGAGAGCTCTGCTGCACAACAGAACACAGTGGATGCAACCAGGCACCAAGCGTTCCTCTTCCAGAGAGAACAGTCTGCTGGCAATGCCACAGTGACTACATGTCCCCAGCAAGGCTACCCATCCTGTCCCACCAGCCTGCCCAAGCGCCTGCCTGGAGGAGGGCCTGGTGCCAGAGGAAGCAAAACCAAATCACATCCAGGCGCCGACCAGCTCCGGAGGCTGCGGGGCTGCCTTGTAAACAAACAACCGGCCAGGCATCCGTTCGTTTCCAACCAAGTCCTCGGTGTAAAAAATGCCCACAGTGGCCTGCCTTGGAGCAAATCACAGGCACAAATCAAAATAAAGGAAGGGCCTTTCCAACAAACTTCAAGTCCAACAATTGGCAGGGGAGAGAGAAAGAAGAAGAAAAACGGACCCATAAAAAGCAGAGACATTTTAAATGACTGCTTTCCCATGCGCTCACAGAATATATTGCCTCAACAAGCAGCGTGGATATTAAGACCCACTGCCAGCAGCGCTATTTACCAGGGTGTGATTTAGCTGCAACCGCGGCACACTGTTATGTCTGCGGAATCTCTGTGGGGACAGAAAGATCCCCACTAGCCATGTCTCTAACACAGCACCTCTGGGCTTTGGTGACAAACTGCAGGTGAAGTGACAACGTCCAGGGCCATACAGTACCTGCCCGCCTGTCCCGAGTGTGCTGCTGCTGCTCTCGGGCGGCCCTGGGTCACTGGCTCAGCCACACGTACTGCTTTCTCTGATGGGAGAGACTCAGGATAACTCTGTGCCTCCTAATGTTATAAGTAAAATTTTGATGCCGCAAAAGAAATAGCACTTGAAGATATGTCCTTTCAGCAAGGCAGTTTACTTCTATAGAAGGGTGCGGGGCACGCAGATGGAGATGGCCGCCACACACTTGGACAAGCGGGGAAGGGGTACTTATGTCTGATGGGGTCGTCCCTGCTGCTCTGCTGTCCCCTATTGGCGAGGGTTAGACCGCACAAGCTAGACTAATCCCAATTGGCTATTTTAAAAAGAGCAGGGGTCCGAGCTGCAGTGGCAGGGTGGGTGTTGTGGCAGGAAGGACGGTTACGGGCTTGTCAGAGCAGGTAGCCAGGGGTGATCAGGTGACCGGGATGAGTCAGGATGGAGCGGGGAGGGGGGCAGATGTGAACTACTGATGAACCGGTGAAGGCTGTTTACTGAATTACAAGGAAGTTAAACTTTAAAACAGATTTAAAGAATAAGAGAGCTGAACACACTGACATACTGATTCTCTAAAGAGAAACTTAACACCAATATCCCCGTGCAAGTGCATTCTACCTGCAGACACACAGCTCTCTGAGAAAATCTGATTTTAAAAGCTCTGCACATATTAAGCCGCTTAAGTGGTGACGAGGCGAAGGCAGAAGATAATGAAGAGCAGAGCTCTCAGGTCAGAAAGCCCGGGTTCAAATCCCAGCCCTGGCGAGGTCACGCCTTGACTGCATGATGAGGATAACGGGACTATAAAATAGGCATTACTGAGATGAAAATAAACAAAAAACCTTAATATGTACCAGGTACATAATAAAAATTAAGTACACATTAGTTTGCTCCTTAAGAAAGATGTTTGCTCACAAATTCAACCATGACTTTGCGGTGCTAGAGCTGGCGCTTGAGTGCATGAAACAAGGCCCAAGCCACGGGACGAGCCCTGTGGCTGGCGGGGCCGTCACACAGGAGAACGGGGGCAGCTGCCTCTCAGGTAGGCACCGAGGATCAGGCATGCGGGGGGGCTGGGGGGGGTAAAGAGACCAGGGATGTGGGAGAAGGGGTGGGGTAACGAGGAATGTGGGGGGAGGGGCCTGGAGAAGGGGCAGCACTGGTGGTCCCTGCTGGACTGGGGTGAACCCAGCACCATTCAGGTCAAATGACAGGGAGGTCCAGGAGCTGTCCAGAACAACCAGGTCTTCAGAAAAGTTGCTATGATTGAGTTTTGGGATGTGATGTTAGAGAAGACAATCCAAACAAAGATGTACGTTTACTTTTGAAAGGCAGCCACACAGTGGCAGGTTAAGGCAGGTGAACAGATTTCCATCTGGCCTGTGCGGTCTGGACACTCATTCACCGCCCTGCTACGCGAGGAGCCTCCACACCTCTATGCGCCTGGAATCCCAGCCCTTTGGGAGGCTGCAGTTGGAGGACTGCTTAAGGTCAGGAGTTCAAGACCAGCCTGGCCAGTAAACGACACCCCGTTTCTACAAAATATTTGAAAAATTAGCCAAGCGTGGTGGTGTGAGCCTACAGTCTCAGCTACCAAGGAAACTGAGGTGGGAGCTTCACTTGAGCCTAGAATGTTGAGGCTGCAGTGAGCCGTGACTGCCCCGCTGCGCTCCAGCTGGGGTGCCCGAGCGAGAAAAGCGGCAAGTCAGATCCAGCATCGACAGCTTCCCCCATATGGGGGGCGAGGCCTGGAGCTAGGTGTGGCAGTGGCTGGCTGAGGGACACGAGGGTTCAGAACTCCTGGGAGCTGCCTGCTGGCGTCCAGTCACCCCCACCCTACCCAGGTCAGAATGGAGGCAGAAGGGTTTCGTGTGCCATTCCTAAAGCTTCTCAGGAGATGCCTTCCTTCCATGACACTGAAACACAAGCAAACACAAACCACCAAGGTAAACACCTGGGGCTGGGAGTGGGCCGGGCATTCCAGGTTGAGGAGACCTGATAACAATGTTGAGGGCTGGACAGGAAGCGCAGAAGGGCTTGGGAGGCACCTCCTTCTGTCATGTCAGGAAGCTTAGCTGCACCTGGAGGGAAAGAACTAGGCAGAGAGGCCCAGGAGGGCCAGTGGGGGTGGGTTCTGCTGTTGGGATGGGAGTGGCCTCTTGCTGGGGTGGGCCTTTGGTTTCAGGCAGGAGAGGTTTACGCAGGCCTGTACAACAAGGAAAGCAGGAAGCCTGGCAGAGGGAGAGCCAGAGGAAGGAGGGATTATCACAGGGGTTCGTGACCATGTCAGGAAAGGGACTGCTGGATGCAGCTGCAGTTTCTCACAGGCAGAAGAGGGTCAAGAACACCGCGTGGGAGAACACACGTCCAAGTGCAGGAAGAGAAGCTGGCCAGAGAGTGGGAGCTTCAGAGAGGCAGCCGCAGACCCCTGGGTGGGGAAGGAGGTGGTGGAGGGGGTGTCCCTTGTTTCAGCTCCACAGAGGAGTCTTCATGGGCAAGGATTAGTAACAGGCCAGTAAGGCGGACAGCTTGGAAGGCAGTGATCGCCTCGATGGTTCTGGGCAGAAGTGAGCGATTATCTCCACGGCTCTGGGAGAGCTGCTGAGTGGCAGGAAGGCAGGAGTCCGCTCTGGGCCAGGAGAGGCAGTGCACGGCGTATGCTGGGAGAAGCCGAGTGGTGACAGCAGCGCAGATCAGACGCTCTGTCTGAGGGGAAGACACATGATTGAAGGAAAGAGGTCGCTGGGTTTAGGTCAGTTGCTTTCTGTGCTTCGTTGTTGGTTCTGATGGGGAGATTTGAGTCCAAATATTTGTGGATTGGAAGGTTGAAGGTGCTAACAGCAGGGCGATTTTCCTCTTAGAGAAGGCGAACAGCATGGCTTCTTGAACAGTGACAGAGAAGTTGTATTCACAACGGACTATATCGTTATCCTTAGTTAAAAATGGTAAGTGACAGACATACCTGTCCATCTGCTTGTGTCCATCCGCCAGCCATGGCCATGCCCAGCTCCAAGCCTCACCCACACGGGGGAGCCGCCCCTGCTGAATGCGATTTGCTCCTCTCTGTCCCCAAACACCCTGGGCACCTTCCTCAGGAGAGCCCAGGCCACGCTGCTGCTGAGCTAAGAACATGTCTACTCAACCAGGCTTCCATTTCCCAGAGGGTTGCTACGGTGTGAAGGCAAGTCCCTCCTAAAATTCCCGTCGGAATCGAGGACCCGATGTGACAGTGCTAAGAGGCAGGGCTTTAGAAGATGGTCACACCCCAAGGTGCCACCGTACTGAGTGGGATTTCAGCAACCTTATTTAGGGTGGGGGTGCTGGAGGAGTGTAGCTAGCTTCTCCTGCCTTCTGCCCCGCGAGGATGCAGTGGTCCTCCCAGGAGGACATGGGGAAAAGACGCCACCTTGAACGCAGATAGCAGCCCTCACCAGACACCAAACCTGCTGGTGCCTTGACCTGGGACTCCAGCCTCTAGAACCGGGAGAAATCACTCTCTGTTCTTTATAAACTACCCAGTTTCGGAGGTCCTGTCTAGCAGCACTAGTGGGCTGAGACAAGGGTGGAGACCCCTGGGTGGCTGGCTCTGCAGGCCAGGCCAGCCCCTGCAGCTGCACAGTTCCTACCATAAAGAAGGCGCTGACAACAGAGGAAATCCCAGCTGAGCTTTGTGGTCACGGACCCCGCCCTCCCTCTGTGTCCTGGTCACCATCCCTTCCCTCAGATGCCACACTGGGTCCTGGTCTAGATGCATTTGGGCCTCTGAGCAGGTCAGGGTGAGTGCCTCACAATGCCTTTCTCCACCCCCTCTTGCTGGTGAAATTTCGCTCTTCGTAGGGGGAGGTACGAGGACACCCCAACAGCAGTGGCACCGCCTGCCTCCAAGGCAAGCAGAAGGAGCGCCCCTCCTCTCGCCTCTGTCTCCAAGAAGAGCACTGATGAGAGGGATCCTCTCTCTGAAGACCCTCTTTTCCTGGTGCACAGGACTGCATCTCATAACGCTCATGACTTAGGTGTTTACAGGCTACCTGGAACAGGACAGGCACTCAGAAGTTCTCACTGCACAGAGTCCATTCGACTGAGAATGAGCAGCACGAGGGCTGTTCCAGTGACTGTGAGGACAGTACTTAAAGCCAGGTTTAATCCCCAGTCTCAGAGTGCACTGAATCCAGTTTAAATTATACTGAATAGACATACTCAGCAGCACGATAACGAGAAACCAAAGAAGAGGCTAACGTCTCCTGGATTAATTCATACCATTTCACAACAAGGCTGGGGACACCATGCCCCCATCCTTATGGGTCTACATGCCAGCTTGGTTCTGGTATGAGACATCTTGCCACCCTCACACAGGCATACATGATGGCATGACTCTAGCGTGGAACACCACGCCACCCTCCCACGGATCTACATGACAGCATGGCTCTGGCATGGGACACGTGCCACCTTCCGTACAGGTCCACGTGACAGCACAGTTCTGGCCTTCCAATGATGATGCCATCAAGAGGCATTATGGGTTTGATCTCAGCACAAGTACAGTGAGAATGAAAACGGCTTCTGCAGTATACTGCCCAGGTTAGCACAAGTCAAATGATCACTTTTTTATGTACGAAAGGGTCATGACTGCCTGCTGTTAAACGTGGAGCTGAATGCACTGACAGCTTCTGCACGTAACGTGACCTAACGTCGCTGATTAAACATGGAGGCCTGAGCATGCTTAGCCACATAAATCAGACAAGAATAAAACTTCCACTACAATGCCCAGAAGTTTAAGAAGAAGATACGAATAGGCAAATAAGTAGTTAACAGGTGATCGTGTGATAAATGGGACGTCATTCAGCTGTTCAGGAGGTATGATTTCAAACAGGAACTGAAGCTAATTTGGAACATGGTGATGACGGCCTCAAAACAGGAGACAACGAATGACTTTCTTCCCATTAGACACGGGCAGTGAGGAGGCCTGGGACAGGCAGGAGCAAGGCCAGGGCTGAACACTCTTTCCTGCGCACTATTTCACCCAAGCTGATGTCCTAGAATTACACGAATAACTCAGTAGCTATAGGAGCCCCACTGTGCGCTGAACTGCATATGGTCTTAATTCTTTTCTGAATGCTCCTTTTCTGTTAAAAGAATAGTGTGTAGATGTGCTACCCTGGAGTCCTCCAGATACATTACACACAGATGCATTCAAACTCTCACAGAAGTCTTTGGGATTCACTAAGCGGCCTACTGAGATCCCCTGTGAGATAATGTATTCCATGGTTCTCCTGTTAGACAGACATGGGAGAAGAGAAAATGTGAGCTAACAGTAAATGACCAGAAGGAGGTAAGGCCCAGCAAGAACCAAAAATGTCGAGGCAAGTTGCTCTTTAAAAACATTCATGTGTCCCGGTGCGGTGGCTCACGCCTGGAATCCCAGCACTTTGGGAGGCCAAGGCGGGTGGATCACGAGGTCAGGAGATAGAGACCATCCTGGCCAACATGCTGAAACCCCATCTCTACTAAAAATACAAAAATAAGCTGAGCATGCTGGTATGCACCTGTAATCCCAGTTACTCAGGAGGCTGAGGCAGGAAAATCCTTGAACCAGGGAGTCGGAGGTTGCAGTGAGCCGAGATCACGCCACGGCACTCCAGCCTGGGCGACAGAGCAAGACTCCCTCTCAAATAAATAAATAAATAATTCATGTAACACTTTTTCTTAGGGACATAAGCTGATTTTTAAAAGGCCGTAGGTGCATAAAATTTGGTCAAATTAGTCAATAGTTAGGCAGTAATCTTGTGAACATTTTCTCAGCTTTTACCATTAATTACACTGAGCCTCGGGACAGCAATTCAATACGGTCAGCCGATATTTAAAACATTCACAGTGGCTGTCTGTCTCCTGTGTTTCATCTATGTGACAACTTTGTGAGATTCGGGGTGCCCAGGAAAGCTGCTTGGGAGCTCCCACACATGGCACAGATCATCGTCTCTGTTTGTTTCTTCCTTTCTTATTTTTCTTCCTACATCCCCAACCCCACTCAATACCCCTTAGTTCATCCGGGCTGCCAAACAAAACACCACAGACTGGGCAACTGGTAGACAACAGAAACGTACCGCACAGTCCCAGGGGCTGCGAGTCAGAGGCGGAGGCGCTGGCAGGTTCGCGTCTGCTGAGGGCTGCTCTCTGCTTCCAAGAGGGCTGTGTCCTTTCACACTTTTGCCCGAGTATATGTGGAAACTTTAAATGTTTACACTGTCCCTCTTTTGTGTTTAACTATAGTTTTGTGCTATAAATCTAATTCTGTTTATTTTTTTCACTCAACACGATATATTTTAAAACATAAGTCAACCTCAACGGGGTACAATTTGCATATAATAAAATGTGCCCATTTTAGGATGACAGTTTGACGCATTTAGCAAAACCGTATCTCTGTGTAAGCACCAGCAGGTCCCCAGACAGGACATTCCCATCACTCACCCTGTTGCCACTCCACCCCTCCACCTGGCCCTAACCACCCCTATTGTAGTTCAGTTTTCCTGAGAACTTCATGCAATCATAAGCCGTTTACTGTGTTGCATTTGTCTTCTTTCAGTCAATATAATGCTTCTGAGATCCATTCATGTGTGTGTCCAGAGTCGCTCCTTTTTATCGGTAAGTAGTAACATGCTATCTGGATGTACTACACTGTTTATCTACTCACCCCGAGACGAATGTTTAGGGTGTTTCCAGTGTGGGGACGCCACGAACGAGCTGCTACGAAGGTTCGCAGGCAAGTCTTCGTGTGGACACGTTTTCATTCCTCTCGAGAAAATACGAAGGGGCGGAACTGGCAGCCTGTACACTCTGTGTATACTGAACTTCACTGGAAACGGCCACCCCATTTCCGGAAAGGCGTGGACTGTGCCGCCCTCCCTCTAGCCACGTTGGGAGGGCCCCAGCTTCTCCACTTCTCACCAATACACGGAGCACCTTCCAGGTCTCTATCAGCGATCTCCGTATCTTCTGTGTAAAGCATCTATCTAGATCATTTGGTCATTCTGTAAACACTGGGTTGTCTTCTCATGAATATATTTTTAAAATTCATTATAGATTCTGAATACAGATTTGTCTGACACATGTACTGTAAATCTTTTCAACCATGTGTGGCTTGTCTACATATTTTAAGTGTTTATCAAAGTGTAGAGGTTATTATTTTTTGAGACAGAGTCTGGTTTTGTCACCCAGGCTGGAGTGCAGTGGTGTGATCCCAGCTCACTGCAATGTCCACCTTCCAGGCTCAGGTCATTCTCCTGCCTCAGCCTCCTGAATAGCTGGGATTACAGGCACCTACCACCATGCCCGGCTAATTTCTGTATTTTTAGTTAGAGATGGGGTTTTGCCATGTTGGCCAGGCTGGTCTCAAACTCCTAACCTCAGGTCATCCGCCCTCCTCAGCTTCCCAAAGTACTGGGATTACAGTTGTGAGCCACCACATCTAGCCCAAAGTTTTTAATTTTGAGAAACTTTATAGTCTTTATATCATGTCTAAGAAATCATAAACGTTTTCTCCCATGTTTTCATCTAGAAGTTTTACAGTTTTACCTTTTATATGTAACAAGAGCAGAAGTTAACTTTTCCGTATGGTATAAAATAAGGATCCACATTCTTCCTCCCGTCTGTTGTATGGACAGCCAGCAGTTCCATCGCCATATATTGAGTCCTTCCGCTATCGAATTACCTTGGTATCTTTCTTCCAAAATCAGCTGATTATGTACATGTGAGTCTATTCTTGCAGTCCTGAGATAAACCTTACTCATATAAGGCTAACACATTACATTTCCTATACATTGTTGAATTGAATCTGCTAATATTTTGTTAAGAATGTTTCTAACTCTGTTCATGATGGATCTTGGTCTACAGGTTCTTTTATCCCTCCTTTTTCCCCTTGCAAAGGAATTACCTGATTTTGGTTTTCAGGGTGTAGTTAGCCTTTTAGAATGAGACAGAAAATACTCTTGTCTTCCATTATTTTCTGAAAGAGTCTGTATAAGAATTGGTATTATTTCAATCTTAAAGGTTTGGTAGAATTCACTAGTAAAGATACCTGGGTGTGGGATTATCTTTGTATGGTCGTTAACCAGAAATTTGACTTCCTTGAGGGACATATCCTATCTAAATATCCTTTTTCTTATGTCCAATTTGATAACTTGTGTCTTTCACAGAATTCATCCATTGCATCTAAGATGAAGAATTTACTGGCATATGGTCCTTCATGGTTAAAATGATTCCCTTATTCTCCTGTTATTTTTTTATTAATTTTCGTTTTTGGAGACAGGGTGTCTGTCGTCTAGGCTGGAGTGCAGTGGCGTGATCACTGCACTGCTCACCACAGCCTCGATGCCCCCCCAGGTGAGGTGATCCTCCCACCTCAGCCTCCCAAGTAGCTGGAGGTACAAGCATGTGCCACCACGCATGGGTAATTTTTGTATGTTTTGTAGAGATGGCGTTTTGCTATGTTGCCCAGGCTGGTCTCGAACTCCTGAGCTCAAACGATCCACCCGCCTTGGCCTCCCAAAGTGCTGGAATTACAGGTGTGACTCCCCACACCTGGTCCCTTATTCTCCTTTGAATGTCTGTAGGATCAGTAAGGATGTGCCCTCTTTCATTTCTCATGTCAGTCATTTGCATCTTCCTTCTATTTTTCTTGACCACTCTAGAAAAAGTTTTAACAATTTTAATGAACCTTTCAAAAACTATCAACTAGTTTCACAGATTTTCACAATTTTTTGGGTTGATTTCAAATCTGTTTATTTTTGCTCTTCTTTTTATTATTTCTTTTCTTCTACTTACTTAGGGCTTAATGTATTTTTTTCTGGTTTTAAAGAAAAGCATAGACCATACATTTTAGAATTTTCTGATTAATAACTAAATGCCATTACATTTTGAGATCAATTATTGCTTGTATATGAATACCTAGTTCAGTAATTCTGCCTGTTTCTGTCCCTAGTGACAGTAAGAGAGGGTACAGTGCACACCTCTAGGTGGACCTTTGAAAGCATTTTTGTGCACCACTAACAAAGAAAAAGTACTGTCAAGTAAACAGGTATTGTAAGATGGGTCAGCACCTCAGATGTGTTCAGGATGAAACGTACATGCTAGGATCAGGTGTGGTGGCTCCTGTCTGCAATCCCAGCACTTTGGGAGGCTAAAGCGAGAGGATCACTTGAGCCCAGGAGTTCAAGGATGCAGTGAGCTATGACTGTGTCACTGCACTCCCACCTAAGTAAAAGAGAGAGACCCTGTCTCTATTTTTTAAAAAAGGACCAGACATGGTGGCTCACACTTGCAATCCCAGCACTTTGTAAGGCTGAGGTAGCAGAATCTCTCGAGCTCAGGAGTTTGAGACCAGCCTGGGTGACATGGTGAAACACAGTCTCTACACAAAATACAAAAGTTAGTTGGGTATGGTGGCATATACCTGTAGTCCCAGTTACTTGGCGGAGTGATGCAGGAGGATTGCTTCAGCCTGAGAAGTTGAGGCTACAGTGAGCCACATTCACACCATTGCAATCCAGCCTGGGTGACAAAGCAAGATCATGTCTCAAAAAAAAATAAACTACATGCTAGAATCAGTGAAGTATGTTAGGCGACCTTTACTGTATATGGATAATTACAAATATTCACATTCCTTCTGCTGCTTATATAGTTATCTCGTTTTATTGGGGGTGAGGAATTCTAATACTGTTTCAGTGCTGAGAGCATCTCTGCCTTATTCCCAGCTTCGAAGGGAGGTGTCTCCATCTTCTCCACTAGGCTGCTTTGCTGAAGACTGTGATGTAGCCTTTAGCAAGTTAAGTAAGTCCTGGTAACCTCTACTTAGACATGACAGACGATACATGCACAGTGATCTCAACGTCCTCCAGAACTCCTCCAAAATGAGAGAAAAAGAACAAGAGGAGGATGGAGAGCCCCAGGGAAGAAATGATGGGACATGAGAGAGGCTGGGCATGAGACAGAGGCGGACACAACCACAGTTCAGGCTGTGAGTTTGGGGGCCCAGCCACCCAGCTCAGAATCCTGGCTTTAGCAGTCACTCTCCAAGCAACCGGAACTTCCTCATCCTGAAAGCAGCACTAATGCCAGTCCACACCCCACAGGCGTGTGGTGTTAGAGGAGTTCATTAGTGGACAGGCTCCAGCGAAGCTTGACACATGCTAGCTACTGTTATCCCTGTAATTGTAAAATGTCAACCAAATGTAAGAAACCGCTGCATAAGTGGTAAGTGACCCAGCAGAGGTGAGAGAAAGGAAGCCTTAGACCTGGACAGTGCGAAGTCAAAGTGAAGCATTCCACACACACAACGCCTGGCGTCGACAAGGATCAAGACTGAGACAACCAGCTCCCTCGAAGGAAGAGCTGAAAACAAGGGCCCAGCTCAGGAAATGAGGCGGACACCCTCTGGATGCAGAGATGTGATGGACGGCTCAGGGGTGCCTGCATCTTCCAGACTGGCTTTCTTCAGTTTGGTCTTCATCTGTTTACTGCATTTCTCCCCTAGCTCTTTAAGGCGAACAGTTAGTTTTTCTTTTTTTAAATCTTTGTTTTCTGACTAAATATTAAATCCTCTCTTGCTTTGGCTACATACCCCCCGCAGACAGGAAATGTGCTATTACTAACATTTGGCTGTATTTTATCAGTTTTATGGTATTTCCTCTTTAATCCAAGGATTTTAAGGTTGTCGTTTTCAGACTTTTGTTCAAGCTGTCCTTCCGTTACTGAGTTCCAGCTTCACTGTGTGTGGTCTGCAGCGGAGTTTATATGATGCTGATTCTTCTGGATTAGTGAAGGTTCCTTGTAGTGAGGTACATGATTGATTTTTGTGAATGGTCCACATATGTCTGAATTCCCTGTTGAATGTACAGTCCTGTATGCCCCTGTGAGGTCTGGCTAATTCATTCGGTCGCCGGTTTATTCTGCTTGCTTTTTATGCACCCGGTGTCTCTGCATCTAAGCACATTTTTGATTCATCTACTTCGATGAGACTTCAGTTCCCATCTTACCTATTTCAAGGTCATACTGTCGATGCGCACACAGTCAGGATCAGTATATCTTCTTGCTCTCCTGTTTCTACCACAATAAAACATTTTTCTTTGCTCCTTTCAGTAATTTTTCTCAGATTCTGCTTTGACTCACATTGGAACTGGCCACCTCAGCCTTTTTTGGTTCATATTTCTCCTTTTTCAGCCTTTGATTTCCAGCCTTTGAAATATATGTTCTTATTTTTAATTTATTTAGAGCCGGGGTCTCACCCTGTCACCCAGGCTGGAGTGAAGTGATGTGATCATAGCTCACTGCAGCCTTGAACTCCTGGGCTCAAGCGATCCTCCTGCCTCTGCCTCTGGAGACCACAGGCGTAGGTAAGCCACCATGCCCAGCTAATTTTTAAATGTTTGGTAGAGACAGGGTCATGCTATTTTGCCCAGGCTTAAATGTTTTGCTTTAAATTTGTGTCCCATGGATAAGAGACTGCTGTATCATAATTTTAGCCAACACGGGAATCACTGCCCTTTGAGAGGGGAATTTAGTTCATTTTCAGTTACACCTTTATTTTAAAACATTGCAGCCATCATATCCTACACTTTCTATTTACTAAGCTTTTCTTTTCTCCTTTTCCACCTTTTTTTAGAGAGAAGAAAATGTTCTTTCCTCAGATACTTAAACTTTTCTCCGCCTCTCACCTTTCTCCCATTCCTTCTAGCTCTGTACCTTTGGTGGGAATTCTGCAAACAATCTTCCCAGCTTCCTGGATTATTCTTGGCTCTATCTGTAATGTTGCTTTTCAATCCATCTCTTCAATTATTTCATCAATTACATTTTTCATACTCAATGCTTCCAACTGGTCTTTCTTCCTGTTTCTTCTTCATATTTCCAATTTTCTTTTATCACTTTGAATATATTTATTATTGGATTACTTCTCTCTTCACAAGGGCGGTGGTACAAACTCTTTCCTCCGTCTTACCTTTCTTCTTTCTGAGCCCCAGACACAGTCCAGCAGGATGTGCTTATCAAGGACAATGGGAGGGGCGCCCAGAGACCTCAGCCTTGCCCAAACCCTGGGGCCCTCACCTGCTCCACTGTCTCCTCTGGCCTCACCCCTCGCCCCCCAACCCCCATGGGGACCCAGCCATCTCAGGGGACCCACGAGGTCTCTGGCTGTGCTGCTGAGTGGGCTCCCTCCAGGATCCATGAATCTCACTCTCTCCTGTTGCGCCCCAGGACGGGGTTCAGCCGGGGAGTCAGCAGCCCATGCCACGCCGCCTGCTTCAGTTCCCTTTCTTACCGCATCCATCAGATGGTTTTCACATGTCATCTCTTTAAAAGGGAGCTCTATTACAATACATTATGATATTCATCTTAATTGAGTGTCTGTCAAGACACTGGAACAGTGAGAGAACACTGTCTAGTTTGGGAGAAAAATATTTTCCTCAGGGTGAGCACATGACAAACCTTGGAACCTGAAAGCCTCTGGAACCCGCCTAGAAGCTGCCAGGGGGATGGTGTGAGATCCATGATAGCAACGCTCTACGGTGAAAGCCATTTCTTCATACATGAATTCCAAATTAAACTCGCCTACTATTAAGGTCTAAGATACACAGTGGGATACTACAAAAGACCATTTTATTCAATAACGTGTCCCTGTTACTTCACCCTCTGGGAGGACCAGTGAGCTCCTCTCCCTTCACACAGACACAGGAAGACAAGGTCCTCTGACTCAGTTGTTGAAAGAAGCGGAAAAAGACCCAAGAGCGCTGAATAGGCAGGAGAAAGTTTGTTCTCTGGCAAAGCAGGTGTATTTCAGAAGACTCTGTGGAGAATAAATGGTTAACTCTATCATCAAAACCACAAGAATTTGTTTCTAAAGGTAATTCTGAATGATTCTGGGCTGAGTCATCAAAAAAAAAAAAAAAAAAAAAAAAAGAAGAAGCAAATGTCATAGCAAATGTCTGAAATGAGACAGGCGCTGCAAACCGCTGAGCCTGCCCAGACAGAGCGAGGCTGAGCCTCCACCCCATCTGCATGCCAGGAGACCTTGCATCCTCCGTCTCCTGCAGGCAACGTGGAAGCAAAACTTTCCACGCTGACAAATACACGGTAATATTCTGTCATTAACATTTATACTCCCGGGAATCCCTCAACTTAATTGAAAGAAAGAAAATAAGTTTCTTGACCTCTATTCAATCCAAAATAATGTCTATCATCTCCATTAATAGACGCAGATCGCACACGCAGCACAGGGCAACACGCATCCATCTGTTTTACAGCAGGTCCCACAGCAGACCCGGTGCCGCTCGGCTATCATTTCCTCTAGTATACAGATAGGCCCACGATAAATCTAAAATGGTATTGTGCCACTCAATCAAAGAGGTAGAAAACAGCCAAGGGAAAAAACATATTTTGGATTCTTACACTATATTGATGTCTATGGTGAGTAAGATAATCATTTATATGGAAAGTAATGTCATTGCTCATTTTGGAATTATTGAAATCAGTTTCTGAAAATGAAAAAGACTGAGGCAAAAATGAAAAAAAAAATTAGAGAGCAATGTCTTCCAACAACTAGTTCATCATCAAATAAGATTCATAAATATACCTGCCACCAAATACATATACATACATTTTGTACAAATGAAGCAAGGCTGTATGCCGTTTACCCAGTGCACTGCATTCATCAGCAGCTGTGCTGGCATAATGAGGGCAGCGTGCTTAGAAACCGTTCTCTTATTCACATAGGAAAGAAGAGAGGGATGGAGGGAGTCCACCTTCCTGAGCATCACCCTTCTTCAGGTTACCTGCCCCCCAGCAGGGTGCACAGCTGTCACCTGCAGCCAGATCCCGGTTCCCTTTTCTGGAGCAGGAAGTACCAGGTTATAGCTCCTGGGCCAAATCTGGCCAACTGCCTGTTTTCTTAAAGAAAGCTTGACTGAGGCCAGGTGCGTGGCTCACACCTGTAATCCCAGCACATTGGGAGGCCGAGGTGGGTGGATCACCTGAGGTGAGGAGTTCGAGACCAGCCTGGGCAACACGATGAAACCTCATTGCTACTAAAAATACAAAAATTATCCAGGTGTGGTGGTGGGTGCCTGTAATCCCAGCTACTCGGGAGGCTGAGGCAGGAGAATCGCTTGAAGCCAGGAGGCAGAGGTTGCAGTGAGCTGAGATTGTGCCACTGCACTCCAGCCTGGGTGACAGAGTGAGACTCCATCTCAAAAAAAAAAAAAAAAAAAAAAAGGCAAGCTTGACTGGAACACAGATGCACTTACTTGTTTGTATATGGCCTATGGCTCTTTCATGCTGCAACAGCAGACTTAGGACTGTCTGGCCCAAAAAGCCTGACCCATGTGCGTCTGCCCCTTCACAGAATGAGGTCACCGACTCCCAGAGGACTGCTACGTGGAAATCCCCCACCTTCATACTCCTGATGCCTAAATCCTGAAGCCCTAGGCTCTGGCTAAATAAAACATGGAACTTCAACACAGTGAAACAGTAAAATGATATTTACTAAGAGACTCTAACGATCTAGGATAGGGAACTCTAGTATAATGCTAAGGGTTAAGTATATGAAATTGCAAATTCTGTCCACTTACATCACTGCAAAATGTACATGCATGAAAAAAGACCGACAGGCACTACATCAAAAAGTGAACACGAGTTGTCCTTAGATGGTAAAATCTTGGATAATTTTTTTCTACTTTTAACTTTTAGTAAATTTCTGAAAAGAATGTATATTTCATTTTTAATTAGAAAATAAATTGGCTTTTCAAACTGAAAAAATAAAACTAACCCTAAAAACATATGTAATTACTGTCTGACAAACTATCTCACTCTTTCATTAAAAAAGACAAAACAAAACCAAACCTGGTGGTTTTTAACTTGGCTCACACAAAACTACACGTTGCACTTGATAATTCTTTAATGAATATAGTCTATTATCACTCACAGGCTACAGCCAGCCAGCAAAATGTCATGTTCAACCCAATTTCAGCACCGCGATGTGGGAGAAAGCAGCTGACTGTAAAACATCCGCCCCTGCGACTCCGCTCAGTTGCTCCAGGCCGTGGTTTTCTGATGGCCGCTGTCTGCAAGTGTGGCATATTGATTCCCACGTCCGGCTTATGGGAACTGGATCAGATTGTTGTTCGGTGCACTTCCTACTAAATGCTTACTTTTAAAAATCTGACCATGTCCTAAAAGGATCTCAGGTGCTACTGGGGTAACGCCTCGTGTCTTGGTAGAGAGAAAGGGCATTCCCTAATCAGAGGGCAGGTACCCATTTTAGAAACCATGAGGCCAACAGCCCTCAGTGTGAAAGCATGCTTCTTCATTTTTATTTTTTTTAGAGATGGGGTTTCCCTGTGTTCCCAGGGCTGATCTCAAACTTCTGGGCTCAAGTGATCCTCCTGCCTCAGCCTTCTGAGTAGCTGGGACTACAGGGCGCACAGCCACATCTGGCCCAGGAGTCTTTAGGAGTGCTCAGCTGTGCGTGGAGGGAAGCCAAGTCCCAAGTCCTTCCCACTCATGGCAGAACAACACAGTGCCCGAGAGAAACCCGTCAACTCGATGAAACGCACTGGGTTTGGGACAGGTATGCCAGAGTGGGGTGGCAGGGAAGGCGCGGGAAGGTAGAGGTGCCATTTCTGGTTCCCTTTGTGCTTTGTCTTATTTTCTCACTCCCTCCCTGCTCCTCCATCCACTCCCTGTCTGAAAACTTGTAAAAATGCTCCATAGGGTCCCATGAAATATAGCATCCAGCCCAGAGCGGGCAGGGTCTAAAGGCAGAGCTGGTGCAGTGCTGATTCTGGAGTCAGGGAACTGAAGCAGTCATGCAGGAAACTGGGAGAAAGGGACAGGAAAAAGAGTGGAAATGAGGCCTGTTCCACAGCAGTGTCCACATGCGTCTGTGGAAGTTCCAGCCTACAGGCCCCCGGGGGATTTTCCATCTTTCTGACCTCATCTTTTGCCAGCTCAAGACTGCATTGATATGATAACACAGCCTAATTATCTGCAAGGTCTCCCTATCGTCACTTGGACCCTCTTCCTAAAACACGGTTCTTATTAAGTCATTTTTCTACGCAAACACCTTCGGGGCTCTCTCATGCCAGAGTCCCAGGAGTGGTCAAGGTCCCCTGGCCAGCATTCAAAGCGCCCACTCTCGGGGCTCAACCGCACTCCTGGCGAAACCTTCCTCTCAGGTCCTACCCCCTCCAGGCAGTTTTCTGGAACCCTGTGCCCTCGGCCATGGTCCTCTGCCCTCTGGGAGCACAACAGCCCTTGGTGCCATCATTTACTCTTTGATCACACATGGCCTTGAAGGGCTCAGGTTTTCTTCGTCTTGCATGAAGCACCCACTGAAATCATGAATTTTCAAGCCACATCTTAGTCCCCTCAACCAGAGGATACATTTTTTGAGGCAATATGCTTCTCTGCATCTCCTATAGTGGTTAGCATGGGTCTTATTACGTACACAGTAGGTACTGAAGAAATTAGTTTTTGGGCAATGCACAAGTGAACTCCTGAGTCATGTGGACCAATCTCTTCCTGGGGTAACATGAAATGGGCATTCATAAGCCTTTCTGGACAGGGATCAGACATAAAGTAAAGAGAGTTGAAAAGAACACTCATAAAGGAGTGAGGCTGCTGAAGCCCAAATGAATGGCCTGGAGGACTACAGTGGGGTGCGCACTGGAGGCCCTGGGAAAGGAGAGAGGTGGGAAATAGAAAGGCTAGGAGATGCAGAGAAGAGACGCAGAGCCCCCAGAAGACTGTCTCTTCAGCAATCTTAAAAAGAAAAACATTTCAGGTGATGGATATCCCAGTTACCTCGATTTGATCATGAACTCACTATATACGGTATCAAAACAGTGCATGGAGCCCCCCCAAATATGATATATCAATTTAAAGAATACAAAAAGATTTCATTTTAAATTACCCAGTCTGTTGTATTCTGTTACAGTAACACAAAACAAACAAAGACAAACAAGAAAAGGCACTATGAACGAAGAACCAAGCAGAAAGAGAGGGAGGCGCGCTGTAACGCGTGCCTCACACACTGGTGCATGCAGAGATCTGCGTTCAGAAAGGACTTCACCAACACAGAATGAATAAACAAGCACGGAGCACAGCTCCAAAACCATGTGGCCTCGGGTGAGCTGCCTCAAGAGGGTCTTCCACCTCACTGGATGTGCTGAGGTCGGAGGCCTCCCATTAAGTCCCGCTTGGCACAGGCCCTCTCAGTTGGAGGGCTTCCAGCTCTCCCAGTTCTGGGGAGAGCATTTCTTTGACTTTCAGGTATTTTCACCTCTGCCATATTCTTGTTCTCCTAGCACGGGATGCCTCCAGTCTGCATGCTGGGGCCTCTCTCTCTCCTCTGCATCTCCCGGCTTTTCTATTTCCCATCTCCATCCTTTCCCGCGGCCTCCTGTGGGCCCCACTGCAGTCTTCCAGGCTCCAGCAGTGTCTCTCCTGCTATGGGTCCCGTCTACTGTGTTCTTTATTTCAAACATTACGGCACACCTACCTCTCTTTCTGCTTGGTTCTTCTTTTATAGCACTTTTTCTTGTTTGTCTGTCAGTTTTGTGTTGCTATAACAGAATACAACAGACTGGGTAATTTATCATGAATTTTTTTGTATTGTTTAAATTGACATATGATAGTCGTATGTATTTTGGGCTCCATGTGATACTTGGATCCATCCATAAAATGCATAATGATCAAATCAGGGTAACTGGGATCCCTCCAACCTATCCATCACCTCACTGATTTATCTTTTCTTTTCGAGACTGTATTTTCTGCCTCTCAGTGCCTCTTCCAGCCTCTTCCCTTCATCTCCAACTATTTTCAGGTAAGTAACAGTAAAAGGAGGTCTCTCCCTGGGTAGAAACACGCAGCCCTTATTTGGCGGGGGGTTGGGGGGCACCTAGGGACAGCTAATGTGAGGGCTGCACTGGTCACTCCAATATCATGAATCCCCAGCCCTGGGGTCTGGGGTCAATTCGGACTTGGCTGTAGAGGCAGAGCAGGAAGGCCAAGTTTTCCTCCACCATCAGGCCGCTCTGCCCCTCCCAGCCCCCTCCAGGGTGTCCCCGGGGGCCGTTATTTGCTATGCTGTTGGCCCCCCCGACACCCACCCAGGGCCATGGGTGAGAAGGCAAGAGACTGTGGGTCTGGAGTGTTAGGCCATCTTGACAGAAGCCTGAAGAGTGTCCTCAGCCGACAGCTCGGTGTCTGCTGCACAGCTGCGCCATTCCCGTGGTACCTCAAGGGAGAGGTATTTATCTACTAGCCAGTAACAGCCACGACAATATACGCTTTTCAGCAAAACATAAAATGGGAAAGTAGATATTAAAGACTGGCAAGATGGTCTAGGGGAGAAAACTGAATTTGGAAGCAGGAAACACACATATCCCATTGTGCGTTCTGCCAGTGATGTAGGGGCTGAAATGCGGCATCTACCATCTTGGAATACCACACACATTTCTTCAGTTATATTCCCAAGTGTTATAACTTTTAAAAAGAATGGAGGTAGAAAAATCATGGCTTCTTTTTTCACTGCTAAAAATAAATGGAAAGATTACACTTCAACTCAAGCAAGGACTTAAATGACTTCCTTTTCATAATGGTCTTTTCTTCCCCAAAAGAAAGTCCAGTTTCCAATATGACCAATCCTGGTACTAAGTCACCTCCGCAATGAGCAAAATGAGGAGAGGGTGTTCTTGGAAATCACAAAGCAGTGAGCTGCCCATGAACAGATCAGAAGGAAGAAAAAGGATCTTTCGCTCTCAAAGAGCAAAACCCAAGCCTCCACCAGTAGTCCCGAATCACAAAAAAAAGAAGACAGGGTACACTCACGTCTGTCACCTGGGCTCCTAGGACCCAGTGATGCCCTGGGCCCACATGGGTTAAGATCCCTGTGGGAGAGCCCAGGTGAGTGGGTCCCGGGATACTGCAGGGGCCACTCACCAGCGCAGGGCGATCTTGATGGGGGTGGTGAGGCAGGAGGTGAACAGGTCGGCCGGGAGGTCGGGGATCATGGGCAGCAGCTCCGTGGCCTCACAGGCTGCCAGCTGGATGCAGTTTTTCATCGACGGAGGCAAAGGCATCTGAGCAAGAGGGTGATTCGGGTTGATTGCAGCTACCTGAAGGGCAGAACATTTGGGAAAAGAGAGTGTGACTTAGCTGCTGGTCACAACCAAAGAGTTAGCTGGAGCTGTAACATAGAAGGAAAGAATAAGTCAACTCAGGTGGTGGGCTTTCACTGGAAAGTCCTCTGGAGAGAGGCATTGCTGCTGAACTGTCTCCGGAGGCGGACCGTAAGCCTGGAAAACTCGGCCGTTTCATTTCCAAGGCCCTTCTGACAGCTCAGCCTGGTGGTGTCTCTGTCAACTCTGTTTTCTTCAGTTTTCCTCTTTGCAGGCCCCTACTCACCCTAGGATTGTATCGGTGTCTGCCAGGTCTTTCATGGTGTCTTATGGTTTATTTTAAACGTTCAATCATTCATCCGTCCTAACCTTATTTTGTTGTGTTTAATGACATGGGAAGACGGTCAGGTTATGATGTGAACTCCATCCCCACCACCACCACAAGCAAAACGCAAAACGTGAGTGTGAGTTTGCTGACTGAAGCGACCCATCAAAAGAGACCGAAAACAGAGAGGGCACTCATCCCAGAGGGGGGATTACGGTGATTTTATTTTCTCCCATCTTCATCCGATTTCTCTAAATGTTCTACAAACCAATGTGCATTACTTTTGTATCAGAGAGAAAGGTGAGGTGTTTTTTAAATTCAATACTTTATCTCTCTTTAAAGTAGGGATAGTAATGCCAGTTGATAGTTATTTCAATGAAATTTTGGTAATGCAAAAGTATCATATGTGAAGCTGATACCACACTGCCATTTTAGGAAGAAAGGCACCAAGTGAATTGTTGTTTTCTACTAAAATGCACAGAAATTTTCACTTTTTACCAAATGACATTTAATTGAAAGTGTAACTCTTTCTTCTTTTTAAATAATGCATTAGGTTCAAACGTTTAAAAGTATTATAGGACTGTCTGATACACGAGTTTACTACACTGCCATAGATAACCAGGTGGGTTCCTGTTTTACCAAAAATCCGCAGCATTCAACAAAACACAGGATCCTTATGCCACCAAGTACAATTATTCTAGCATTGAGACAGTGATTCCTTTCCCTGGCTACCTACATTGTCTGTCTGTGACCATTTTGGTAACCCACAAGAGGTTTTTCTGTCGTTTTCAGAAATAATGAGGTTCACAAGAATTCATGGCATTTTGGCCCGGAAAACTGAGTAAGTATAACACATGAGGGATTATGTATACACACTGCTCTGCCTGCTTCTGGAAGTAAGTGTAAAGAACTGGAAAATATCAGAACCAGTTCTGCCAAATAGAATGTTTCAGCTGGGGAGGAGGCACAAGCCTCCCACAAGCAATGCCTCCCTTCTGGGGACACAGAGTCCTCAGACACCGTGGGATGCATGGAGGGCGCACCTGCTGGAAGGGAGGCCCCAGGTACCCTGGGAGAGCTCGGCTCGCAAGCCCCTCTGTTGGTATCATCAAGGCTGGTCGTTTGTTAGGGGGAGGGGGGCAAGGGTAGCAGCCAACAAAGAGACAGGGAGTGGATAAAACATGAAGAACGCACCACGGGCTGCTGGAGATGGAATCTGCATTGTCTTCTCTTCAGCTACCCTGAAATGTGATGCATGAGCATCATGTAGATAGTGAAAGCAATGGAAAAATACCCCAAAATACTGATCACACAAGGCCACGCAGCTTGCAGAACCCCTTCATTCACTTGTCCACAAATACCTATTATTCGGCTGCAAGGGAAAGCATTCTGCTGTAGGGCCCCAACCCCGTCTGCCCTTCCGGGCCGGGGATGTGGAACAACACGCTACTGAACGCGGCTTCAGACCGAGAGCGCCTCCTGCTGACGCGGTGCTGCTGACCACGCGGCCAGCCTGAGGGCCGAAGCATCGAGTTACAGAGGCTGGTCGCCCCAGATCCAGGGCCCGGACGCTGTTTGTGACTTACACAACTCCTAGAGCTTGTTTTGTGCCTACCACAGGGACCAGATCACTTTTCTGTTGACTCAGACTGTGGTAGGCCTCCATGAAGAAGAGGCACTGAATATTGTCAATGACGATGAACATGGGGTGGGGGTGAGATGAAGCCGGAACACATGGCCTTTAATCACCGAAGCCTGCTATGTGCTTCACAGCTTGATGTGGGGAGAATGTGTCTGTGTCTGCATTTTTGTTCCTCACTTTTGGTCGCGTTGTTCTTAGCATTTCTCACAGTGCTTTCACATACACTATTTCACTTGCTTTTTACCATCCCCATGTTAAAAGAGCTTTGATGATGAGGACACAGAGGCCCCAAGGATGACACAGACCGCCCAGCAACTGGGCCAGCGCATGCGTCCAGAGTGTTGGGCAATGCCCCTGATTTTAGGGCCACCTTTGGCCCATCACCCCATCTGGATCCTCCTGAATCTCTACCAAGCACCCATGATGCCAACATGAAAGCTGCCCAGCCCTCTCCAGACAGCACTCTCAGCACCTTTGGAATGAAATACACACACAGCTGTATTCACTCATAGACAGTTCACGCTGCGATGATGGTACAGAATGCGCTGTCATCTGACTGCTGACAAACTTTGTTTTAACATCTCAAATTTCTCAAACGGAAAGTACTAACAACTGCTAGTTTTATTAATAACCCATTCTAATACAGGAACATTAAACTCAAAGTACAAATGAAATTCTCATATGCTTAATAATAAATAAAATTTAAACTTCTCAATAAAAACTGCAATTTCTAGAGGAATGAATTTTTTTTCATTATGGTAAATTATACGTAGCATAACATTTGCCATTTAGCCATTTTAAGTGTACGGTTCCATGGCATTAGGTATATTTACATGCTGTGTAACCATCACCAAGCATCACCAAGGAGTGGGGTTTTTTTAAAGAAGAGGGCAGAGGGAAGGCAAAATCCTGTTTAAAACCATTTCCTGGGTTGTAGGCTCTATAAGCTAAAACAGCATCAGCAATGCAACCTGCTCTACACAGAAAATTAGCTTCCAGGTCTGCTGTGACAGGCCCGCTAAGCCAGATGATGGGTCCAGGCACAACGTGGGCCTGCAGCTATTCAGACCCACATCACAAAAGGCGGATGGATGGGTGGGAGCGGCCATGTGTGCCTGGTGCTGGCAGGACACGGGAAGGCTGTGAGGAAGTGCTCTCTGACTCCTGCGCTTGGTGGAAACGCACTCTCCCCTGCCTCCAGAAAGGGCTGAGAGGGAGGAGGGAAGGAGACAGCTGAGGCAGACCTCCGTGAAATGAAGCGTACAGTCCTGAACTGTGGAATGCAGCATTTGCCATGTCTGTTGGGACTGCTGGCAGACTTGTGCTATTTTAATCAGCACCACTACCACTGGCCATATAAGAATGGCTGGCAGAAGATTAAAAAGGAAACAACTCTGAGTGGGAAGAAATGGCCCTTTATGCAAAAACTAAGTTCAATATTCCGATTTTCCTTTCCAAAGGGATGTGTATATAGCAGAAATACAGCCAAAGTATCAGTGTGGTTTACTAGTTTTAGCTTTTCTTTTTGTATAACCAGGTGCGGTGGCTCAAACCTGTAATCCTAGCACTTTGGGAGGCTAAGGCGGTAGATCACTTGAACCCAGGAGTTCAAGATCAGGCTGGGCAAGATGGAAAGACTCCCATCACCCCAGAATTTTTTTTTTAATTAGCTGAGTGTGGTGGTGCATGCCTGTAGTCCCGGCTTCTCAAGAGGTTGAGGTGGGAGGATGACTTGAGCCCAGGAATTTGAGACCAGCCTGGGCGAGATGGAAAGACCCCCGCCTCCACAAAAAAAATTGTTTAAAATTAGCCAAGTGTAGTGGTGCGTGCCTGTAGTCCCAGTTACTCCGGTGGCTGAGGTGGGAGGATTCCTTGGGCTCAGGAGTCAAAGGCACCAGTGAGCTGTGATGGCACCAGTGAACTCCAGCTTGGGTAACAGAGCAAAGCCATCTCTAAAAACAAACAAAAAGAGCCCCCCAAAACAAAAAGCCTTTATTTTTGTAAGTTGCTTCTGTGTTAAATTTACTCTCTAAACAGAACTGAGAATTGAGCCCACAGGTCTTCCTGCCACAGCCTCAAACACTGCAGTCCCTCCATCGCTGCCAACCATTTGTGCCAAGCTTCTGAAATCTAACACTTCTCATACCAATACCACCTTTCTTCCTAGTCAGCTCTAGAACACAGGGTGGCATGGGGCGGTGGGGCGAGTCTCCAGTGTACAGAAGCCACGTGAGAACTCAGCAGGTGTGAAGGGGACTTCCTTAGGGACCAAGAAGCCTGTGTCTTGTCTGGTGGAGCGGCAAAGCTCACGTGGTCTAGACCCGCTGGGTTTGCGCCTGCCATTCCTATCTCAGCCTGCTCCCTGGGATGCACAGGCACTTGGCCCAATGCCTCCTGCAGCGTGCCGGATGCCGGAAGCATTCTGCGGTTCGCAGTCAGACAGGTAGATGTAGAAACATTTTTATCCCAAATAGAAACTTCACTTCCCGATTCAGCGTGGCCATTCACAGAAACCCCACCTCCCTAAGAAGCCCCTCAAGGTACGTTGGTGTACAGACAAGAAGACATGCACTTTGGTTGCAGAGCATCCAACAGCAGGTAAAAGGCAATGACAGTGCCTCCCTTGCCTGGGACCTGTCCGCCTGGCCTAGGAGGAAGCATGCTGAATTCCTTCTTTCCCACCACACTACTAGGTGCACAGAAGAGGGCACAGGAGACCTCTTTGCTTTAGGGGTATCAGAACCAATAGCATTTTTTTTTTTTGAGAGGGACTCTCCCTCTGTCGCCCAGGCTGCAGTGCAGTGGTGCAATCTCGGCTCACTGCAATCTCCACCTCTGGGTTCAAGCGATTCTCTTGCCTCAGCCGCCTGAGTAGCTGGGACTACAGGCACGCGTCACCACACCGGGCTAATTTTTGTATTTTAGTAGCAATGGGATTTCACCATGTTGGCCAGGCTGGTCTTGAACTCCTGAATGCAAGTGATCTGCCTGCCTTGGTCTTCCAAAGTGCTAGGATTACAGGTGGGAGCCACCATGCCCAGCCAGAACCAACAGCATTAAAAAAAAAAATTCCTGACATTCAAGCCAAAGGATTCTGCCAATGAACATTATTCTTCAGGGTTAGCAACCAAGGGGAAAAACAAACAAACAAACAAAAAACTATTTGAACAGATGATTTATTTCCTATACATTGTTTTGATTTTGCATTCATCTAAGACACTGATCCTGTAACTGAAATTATCTTTCAGAAACAGGCCTGCATGTAAGGCTAACCACTTGTGATTGGCCAAGCTTGTGACAGCACCCAGGCCTAAAAGTGACCAATTCCAGCCCAGAGCCATGGTTTTCCTGAAGAGCAAGGCCCAAGCTGAACATGTACCCAAAGGGATTTTTCCTGGGGAACCTAGGGACTCAGACACGAGAAAGATTCTTATCTTTAAATGCTCTCCAGAGTCTTCTGGAAGATTTGGGAAGGATCCAGAAAAGTCTTTCGAGGCAATACACAGCAACCGGGTCCAAAAGAGACATCTGCTGCATCGTCCCCACATGTGGGTAACGTGGAGTTGGTACATGTGGATTTCACAAAGAAACTGGCCTGCAGCTCACCCAGGCCTGCCATCTGCCCCCTGCGGAAAGCACTGCTGGACGGGCAGCAGGGGCAACTGCACAGAACTTTTTCTTTTTTTTTCCAGACAGAGTCTTGCTCTGTCACCCAGGCTGGAGTGCAATGGTGTGATCTCAGCTCACTGCAACCTCCATCTCCTGGGTTCAGGTGATTCCCTTGCCTCAGCCTCCCAAGTAGCTATGATTACAGGTGAACGCCACCATGTCCGGCTAATTTTGTATTTTTAGTAGAGACGGGGATTCACTATGTTGGCCAGGCTGGTCTCGAGCTTTTGACCTCAGGTGATCTGCCCTCTGGCCTGCCAAAGTGCTGGGATGACAGGCATAAGCCACCACACCCAGCCTGCACATAACATTTTCTAAATAAAATGTGAACACTGGGCTGCTTCCTTCCCTTCTCAAACACATGTAAGAGGCATTTTTACGATGAGATTGGTACCAGTAACTTCAGAGGAGTCTTTAACAAGTAGTTTCTGAAAAGAACATCTTCTTGGGGATACTTTCAGCTTTGCCTTAAAGTAACTTTTATTCTCAATTCAACAACACCTACTTACAATGGATATCTTTGCCAAGTTCAAAGAAAGGCTGAGATCGCTAAAGGAATCAGTGTATTACTTAACCAACTCTATTAAAATTCAAAGATATTAATGCAGCATCTATCACGTGACACACAGCATATCAAAAATGGCAGATGCAAAGCGGAAGTCACATTTTTAATATAGCATTGATATAATTATGTATATCAAATATTAGATTTTAATTTAAAAACCAAGTTGTGCCTATTGCTGGCAACTAAACATCCAGGCTGAGAGAGCAGAAGGAGCTCTGTCTGGTGGATGAAGACGTCCAAGGATGTGGAGAAGCCGCAGGGCCGCCCTTCGAAGGCCAGCCAGAACCCCCTCATAACAACAGTTTGTCACAGTGATCCTGACTTTCCCCAAATGAAGCGTCCATTATTTTAAAGCCATTTAGTTATTAGCAACTCAACAGCTTCTAAATGCTCTAGGATCCTTCTACAACTCTGTGAAGATGGTCAATTAGCAATGATGCCAATTTCTCTCACACAGTCAACTAAAAGAGATACTGAAAATTCTCCACCCTATATGTCAAGAAGAGATTTTTAGGGGGAAGGCTTTGCTTACCAGTGGCAGTAGGGTGAGAAGGATCTAACTCATGGCGTAGTCTTTGAGCAGTCTCTAGCAGAGGTAGCGGCTAGTAGCCAGGACTGTGCCAGTAACAGGGCTGTGCTAGTGACCAGGTTTGGGCTAGTAGCCAGGGCTGTGCCCCCCTACCCTTGTGCCGAGGGCAGAGTAGCAAAGTGAGCTATAAAAGTAGTGTCTGGGTTTAAAGTACTACTTGGCTTTATGATTTGTTCCATGATTTCTAGCCCACACAGACACCTTTCACAAGAACCAATGACCCCTTCCAGGCCTGGCAATGCCCAGCACTCCGAGCGCACTGCTGGAGCTCCCTACATAAGTGGATGCCGTGTCCCGGCCTCACCTCCTGCCTCTCCCTGTCACTGACACACCTTCCCTACCTTTCTTTATGCTGGCAACTTCTCATGTTCTAAGGCTCAGGTCAGACATCTCCTCTGGCCCCCTCGGTCCTTGCGGCTTCCTGTCTGCATGGCAGAACCTGCAAGAGCACCTGGTTCCCTCGTCCAGGGTCCTGCCCCTGCCACGTGGGTGCCTTCACCCCCGGAAACATTTTGTTCATCATCAGCCACTGTGTTTCTGCTTACTTAACCCTAATGAACTGAGTCATAAGAGAGATAATTCCAGAAGAGAGACGGGAAGACAGGAAGGGTTCCAATTCTGTTAACAAGGAGGAAAGGGAAAGCTGGAGAAACTCGTAATAGCTCAGCATAAAGTGGGTGTTCTTCCTAGTGCTCAAAGGACCATCTAATAAGGCCGGATCCAGACACATGTACTCACTGCACCTTCCAAAATAAACGCCAATTAGAAAGGAACATATGTGAAGCACTAGGAATGTGCTGCAGCATGCGACCAACAGCTGCCTCTGTGTGTATATGTGTTTAGGTGTGTGTATATGTGTAGATATGTCTGCATGTGAGTATATAGGACTATGTGTGTATACAGGTGAGTGTGTATATATGTTTAGGTGTGTGTATATGTATCTGCATATATGTGAGTATATAGGACTATGTATATATATAGGTGAGTGTATATGTGTGTGTATGTTTAGGTATGTGTATATGTACATATGTATGTGAGTATATAGGACTATGTGTATATAGGTGAGTGTATATATGCATGTGTGTATATATGTTTAGGTGTGTGTATACGTGTATACATGCACATATGTATGTGTGTGAGTATATAGGACTATGTATATATAGGTGAGTGTGTATATGTACGTATGTGAGTATATAGGACTGTGTGTACATAGGTGTGTATATGTGTGTGTATATATGTATAGGTGTGTGTATACATGTATATATGTGTACATGTATGTATGTTACTATATAGGACTATGTGTGTATATAGGTGAGTGTATATGTGTGCATATATGTGTGTATACATGCATATGTCCACATGTATGTGAGGACCATGTGTGTATATAGGTGAGGGTGTATACGTGTGTACGTGTGTGTTTAGGTATGTGCATATGTGTGTATATGTACATATGTATGTGTATATAGTACTGTGTATGTGTGTATATGTGCATGTGTCTCTGTATATATATGCATGTACCTATGTATGTATATGTCCACGTTTCTGTGTGCATGTGTATCTATACATGTGTGCATGCTTATATATGTATGGGGCATGCATATATGTATATGTATACAGGAGTGTGTGGGTATGTGTATGTGTGCATGTATACATGTACATGTCTGTATGTGCATGTGTGCACATGTGTGTGTTTACGTGTATGTCTATGCATGTGTATGTGTGTGGGTGTGTTTGTCTATGGTGCCTATGTGTTTCTCTGTGTATATGACTGTACATGCATGTGCATATGTATGGGCATGTATGTGTATATAGGTGAGTATATGTGTGCATATGTGTGTGTGCATGTATGTGTGTATGGCACTGATGCATGTCTATATGCATATATGCCTATGTGCATATATGTATGTACATGTAGGTGAGCATACGTTTGCATGTGTGTATGTTATATATGTGCATGTCTATATGTACATGTCTGTATGTGCATGTGCTTATATACGTGTGTGAGTATACCTGCTCCTCCAATACTCAACTGTGCTGTGCATCTTCATCCTTCCTCAGACCTGGCCTCTGTGTGCATGCGCTACCCTTCCCCTCTGGAGTGAACCCGTCCACGCTCCTCCTCCAGCCAGCTCCTCCTCTCATGTCCTGGATCCTGTTCCCTTCACATCGTCCTAAGGGCTACCCTCAGCAGCTCTCCCTCCCTCCGATATACTGGTTTCTCCCTCCCTGCCAGGTTATTCCCATTAGCACAAACACATGCTCTCATAGTGTCCATGTAAAGAAAAGAAAGCTCTCTCGGGAGCCACACATGGCATCGCCCACCCACTCTTGAACAGTTTAGAATCACACATGAGAGCCCACCACCCTGCACTGAAACTGCTTTTGTTAAGTCCAGCCACGGCCCCGTGTCCACAAATGCAACAGTCCATCCTCAGTCCTCATCGTGTGAGCCGCTCAGCAGCAGGGCAATCAGCTACTACCCCTACATCTAGAAGGCTCTCCTGATGCTTTTCCTGACTTCCTGATGCCACAAGTGCCTGCTTTCCCTCCAACTTCTCTGGTCTGGTTTGTCAATGCCTCTCCTTTTCCCAGACTCTACATATACCACCGAGAGCAAGCCTCGGCTGGCCTCTCCTCTCCAGCTACACAAACCACACAGGGGCTCGTCACCCTGTGTCTAATCCAGCCACTGTCTAATCCAGGATGGCACTGACCACCTTCTTACACATTCTTATGGAAGTACAGCCAGGGTTTGTCTACGTGTGTGCTGCTGTATGCCCTGTCACCCTTCCTAATTTATAGGAGATGCTGAACAGACATCTCTGATGGGACCTCATACTCCATACTGCCTGAGCAGAGCTCTCTTGTTCTACACCCCAAGACCTCCATCCAGCACCTAGCCTCATGGTCCTCCCGGCTTGGGAGACAGCCACTCCGTTCCACCCAGGCCAAAAATGTTGGCATTGCCTTTCCCTCCTTTTGCTTACGCCCTACAGCTAATCCAGGGTGAAGCACTCTTCTTTCACAACGTACCCCAGATGCAAACATTTGCCTCTCCAGCAACTACCGCCCTAGTCCAAGCACTACCACTCCCTGCCATGGCCTCCTGCTCTGCCCTCCACCTGGAGGGCCCCACACCAGCACCACCCTCCACCCAGAGGGCCCCCACACTGCTGGGGAGGAGTCTTTTTACTCTGCTCATTAGCCAAGCCAGCAGGTGTCAGCTGAGTTCCTACCACGAGTCCAGCGCTATTCTAGAGTGCACGCCACTTTCCTGCTGGGTAACAGCGCAACCCTCAGTTTCACATTTTGAGAACTTTGCCAGGCTATTTTCTGAAGCAGCTGTATCATTTTACATACCCACCAGCAGTGTGCCAGGATTCCAATCTCTCCACATCCTCACCAACTCTTGTTATTACTTGTTATAACTCTTGTTATATACACCAACTCTTGTTATTGCCGCCACCCCAGTGGCGTTAGGTAGCACCTCACCGTAGTTTCGATCTGCATTTCCCTGATAACCAACAACATCTTTTTCTTGTCTTATTGCACTGGCTAGAACTTCCAGTACTTACGCTGAATAACAGTGATAAGAATCCATATCCTTGCCTTGCTTCCAGCCTTAAGGGGGAACATCCAATCTTTTACCAGTAAGTAAAAGGACAGCTGTAGGTTTTTACAGATGTTTGTTTTTAATCAAATTGAAGCTCTTCTCTATTCCTAGTTTACTGCAAGGTTTTTTTTTTTTTGTTTGTTTTGCTCTCATGAATGAGTGTTGCATTTTGTTTAAAGAGTTTTCTGCATCAATTGGTAGGATCACATGATTTTTCTTTAGTCTGCTGGTATGAAGCGCATAATTAAGTTTTAAACATTGGGCTAGGTGTCTATACCTGTAAAAAATCCCACTAGGTCACAGAGTGTAATTCTTTTTATAAATTGCTAGAACTGACTTGCCATTATTGGTTTTAGGATTTACGCATCTAAGTTTGTGGCAGATATTGATCTGCAGTTGTTTGCTTTTTGAACAGTGTGTCTGGTTTTGACATTTGGATAATAATGGCCTCATAAAATGAACTGAAATGTGCTCCCCAAACTTCTATCTTCTGGAAGAGATTGTGGCAAACTGGTGTTCTTTTTAAATGTCTGACAGTATTCTCCAGTGCAACCATGTATGCCTGGAGATTTATTTTTCAGACCATTTTAAGTGACAAATTCAATTTCTTTCATGATTATAGGACTATTGAGATTATCTTCTGAACAGATAATATTCAAAATATTCAATTGGTTGAATTTTGGTAGTTGGGGGTTTTAGAGGAACTGGTCCATTTCCTCTAAGTTGTTGAATTTAAGAGTGTAAAGTTGTTTGTTATTCTTTAAATGGCTGCAGGATCCGCAGAGATTCTTCCACCTCCCTCTTGACTCTTCTTTCTATTTTGTTGCTATTGCTAGGAATTTATCCATTTCATTGATTTTTTTCTGAGAATCAGCTTTTGATATTTCTCCATTGTTTTTCTGTTTTCAATTTCAATGATTTCTGCTCTTTATCATTCCCTTTCTTCAAATTGCTTTCAGTTTATTTTACTCTTCCAATTTCTTGAGGTAGGAATTTATATTAATAATTTGATATCTTTCCTCTTCTAACATAAGCTTAGTGCTATAAATTTCGCTTTCAACACTGCTTTAGCTGCATCCTATAAACACAGATATGTTGTATATTCCTTTTCATCTAATTCTATGCATTTTTAAAATTTCCCTTGCGGCTTCTGGCCCATTATTCAGAAATATGTTGTTTAGGTTTTTTTCACAGATTTTTCTCTTGTGTTTATTGACTTGTAGTTGATTCTCCTCTGGTTAAATAACATATTCTGTGTTATTTAAAATTTGTTGAGGTTTATTTGATGACCCAGGATATGACCTACGTTGATGAGTGTTCGTGGGCACTGATGTATTCTAGCATGTATTGGCTGTCGTTGGATGGAGTATTCTGTAAATACCACCGTGATACTTAGGGCTGACATTTCAACATAGATATCACTTCATCTTCAAGAAAAGAGGGCCTAACTTCTTTTCTGATCGCTATGCCTCTGTTTCCTGTCCTTGTCTTCTGCGCAGACTGGCTTACTGTGTGATGCTGGACAGGAACGGTAGGAATGAACACCTCTTCTGTGTTTCTCACTGCGGTGTTCCGTGAAAGCACTTACTTCCCCCTCGCCCCTCTCCTCTAATGAGGCTCCACGTTCAGCCAGAAGCTCCACTGCCCTGTGCCACCAGGATCCTTGATGAAAGGCATCTGGTCATGACCTCACTCCCTCCAGCCTCACTGTCGGGGCAGGGGGAGCCCCTCAGCCTCAGTGGTGGGTGCAGAGGTTTTCCTGCGACAGCAAGCAGGGCCAGGCAGGTGGGTCCTGCTGGGATCACAGTGTCCCATTCTGCATCCCATGGTGCTGGCCATCATCTGTGGTCCAGAATGTCAAGCAATTTCAGATAATACTTTAAAATAGATGAAATTAGGAAAAAAAGGTTAAACTCTAAGAATTTTGGGAAAACTCCCAGTTTTATAACAAATGCAAATAGTATATTGTGTTTATGAATTACGGATAATAAATTTTTCCTTGTTTCTTGTCATATTTCACACAAATCAATTAAAGATCAAATATATTTAATGGATCATAGATACATCTAAAGACAACTAAAGGTAGTTTATTCAAATATGTATTTATTTATCAAGCCAAATCTATAAATATGTCCTGAGCATCCATTTAACATGAGGTATTCTTGGCAGGTTTACACAACAGATGTAAAGTAAGCTGACAACCTTAGAAGAGAGGCTATGAGAAAATGGGTCATAATTGTCAACGCAATTATCAATTGTCAATTACAATTCTCTGTGTAAGAGATTGCCGCATTAGGTCAGCCGAGGAAGATTTCAGGCTCGGGGAAGTGTTTGTGAAGAAAGGAGAATTTCAGTTGCTCTCTGGAAGTTGTCCGTGCTAATGATATGCTTTGCTTTGTCTGTGAATTTCATTTAAGATCATCAGCCGTAAGGGTTCTTAAATTTGTTATGCGGAGAAATCACTTTTCTTTTTACTGAAGCCTCCAAATTCTAGGATTGAGAGTTGTGAAAGGTGCCAACAGAAAAGCCCTTTATCTTCCCATGCAAACCTCAGAAAGGGATGGTGCGTGGGCACAGAGAAGCAGCGAAAGGCTTGGCGGCCATATTCAGCTCAGCTGCACAGACTGAAGATGGACAAAACGGCACAAATGTCCCACCAACTGTGAAACATCACACAAACCACAGGCTGAGGCCTGCCAGGTACAATGGGCCGGGCTGGGCATCTCATGCTGCCTATTCCCTCCGGGGCTGCCCTCCCAGCACCCACAGGCACGTGCAGACCTCATCTCCCATGGTCCCATTCTCCCCAGCGGGGCTTCAGGGGCGGTTGTTCTGTGGATTCCAACTAAAGGGGTTTCTACTGCATGTTTTTGGATGAACTCCCCTTCTCCTATAGACAGTGGAAATGGCAGCATTTCTGCTAAATTAAAAATGAACTCTTTGGTTGTTGCAGTGCTAGGGGGAGAGAGAGAGAGTGTGTGTGTGTGTGTGCATGTGTGTGTGTGTGTGAGAGAGAGAGAGAGAGAGAGAATGAATATTGTGCTTCAATTACATTAGGCATTTCTTAACATCAGGGAGCAGATATTCTAATGTTTTGAAAACCTTCAAAACATTATGTAAGAAGTATGACTTCTTACAGCTTACTATGAATAAAGTATAAGGTACACAAAGATGACTTTGGCCAACTTTTATTGAAAAGAGGAAGTGAAACTGTTCAGAGTGCATACAGAGAAGGGAAATGAGAAGTTGGCCTCCGTGCCAAAGCCTGGAGTGGTGGGGGTTGAAAGGCACGGGTTACCTGAAGACCTGCCATCAGGACAGCCACCGTCTCACCTGCGTGCCTGAAGCCAGGTGTCCTGCAATGATCCTACACCACTGCCCTCCCCAGAAAGCACTCAGGGTGGTGGTGGCTTTTTTCTTCTAAATAGAGTTACTGATGTATCCGGAGAAAATTAAAGGCAGCTAGTGTAGTCATTTAGAGCCCAGAGAAATAAAAGCGTCGCAGTGGGGGTGTCAGTGAGTCCCCAGTGCAGCAGCCAGCACCCCCTACTTCCCATCAAGCAAGGCCCTCTGGCCGGCGCTTCCTGCCACAGACACGCAGTGATGGGCTGCTTCTCTTCACTGTTATACTTAGGAAAGAGGAAAGCATCTTTTTAAAACCTAAAAATTAATATCATTTGAAAATTCATAAAGTTACACATAACAGACATCAGCTCATGTCCCTACTGCCTACAAATGACAAACTATGAGATTACAGGAGAAGGCACTTATGAAAATCACTGCTTGAAAGATAAACACAGGCGAACCTGAGCTCCTGTGGAATCGGCACTGTGGGTCCCTCCTCTGAATCACAAACGCCATGAGAACGGCAAATTCGTAGAGAAGATTTGCGAACTCACACACACATATTCCAATTAGGAAATAGTGACCAAGAAACACACCTGTTGACAGGTGACCTACCCAAAAACGAACTGACGGTATTCAGCAATTTCTACAATCCCAGACTTCAGCATGAGAACCGACTTTGCTGCAGAATTCCATGCCGGCCATGCCGTGTGCCCTTCTACAGGAGCAGCAGAGGAACGAGAAAGATTTCAGAACATGAGTACCTTAGTTCTGTGAAATACACATTTCATATTGTTTGAGGAAACCTGAGGATTCTAGACATTAGTCATTTTTACCAGCATTATAATATTTGACATAAAATTTAGTTACGGGAATTAGTGCAGGAGGCTAATGTGTCATCTATTAGTTCAAATGTGGGTTTTCACAGCGGAGGGCGGTGAAGTCACTGCAGCCTTGGGGATGCCGTGGACCCAAACAAGCTTTTCGTGCCAGTGAGTGACCGTGTGACGGGTTTCTGTGCTTTGGGCGTGTACTGCTAGAGGTGGCAGGACTGGACCATACAATCGTGTTCAGAGACACCACACACAAACATGATTTACTCAGAAGCCTCTTGAGAAAAGCCTTGCAGAGTGCAGTGGGGTGGTGGAGAAGTGAATCGTGCTTGTGATTGATGGGCTGATCTCATTTTTTTTTTTTTTAAAGAGATGGGGTCTTGCTCTATTGCCCAGGCTGAAGTGTAGTGGCACAATCACAGCTCACTGCAGCCTCCAGCTCTGAGCTCAAATGACCCTTCCACCTTGGTCTCCAGAGTAGGTGGGATGCCACCACAGCTGGCTGATTTTTGTATTTTTTGTAGAGATGGGGTTTCGCTATGCTGCCCAGGCTGGTCTCGAATTCCTGGACTCTAGCCGTCTGCCCACCTTGGCCTTCCAAAGTGCTGGGATTATAGGCATGAGCCACCGCACTGGCCAGGGCTGAAATTTAATACAAGACTCTTCTGACACATAGCCACAGGCAAGTTCTTGTGCCGATACACAGCATAGGCAAGTTCTTGTGAAGATACAAAGAATAGGCAAGTTCTTGTGCAGATACACAGCATAGGCAAGTTCTTGGTGGGAGCCACGGAAAAGTTATTCTCAGGCTATTTCCATGGCTCCCACCAAGAACTTGCCTATGCTCCAGCCCTAAACCAAACAAAGATGGCTGTGTGCAGAACAGGACCGACTGGGGCAGTCAAGCCCGTGCCGCCTCTGCAGAAGGAAAGGCACTACCGTCTTTACCGCCAGCCCACCTCGCCACTGGCCTCCGGTTAGAAAGAAGAGAAGCTCACCTAGATTTCGCAGCGGGCTTTACTGCTGTCTTCAATGACGGTTGTAACTGCTCTTGAAAAATATCCACCAGAAGAATAACCGATGGACACGACTTAATGAACTCCACTTCCAAGTTTCTTTAAGACTTCACCTTCCTTTCTAGTTTACAGGCTGAGGATTTCGTATCCAAGATAAAAGTTGTTACAAAAACACTTGAATTCTCTCTTTTTTTCTCTCTCTCCAACTCAGTCAATACATATACTGTGTATGATGACTATAAATATTCCTCTCATGGCGTTCATCTGGATGGAGGTGGCAGCCTTATCAAGCACATCTACTCATCCACGGCAAGTAGTAACAGTGCTACCGTTTGAAGAGTGACACTTGCCCAAAAGTCCATGCCCACACTATCGATAACAGGTGTGGTGAGAATGAGGACATTACCCAGGCAATGCGGCCGATGGTCCGCATAGGATCATCTCATGGCCACCCCCACGTCCACTGCCTTTAGGCGCCCCCCAACTACAGCTGGGGTCACGTGACCCGGCTATGGCCAAGACAATCTAAAGCGAAGTGTGCTTGTTGCAGTCATCCCTCCATATCCACAGGGCATTGGTTCCTAGACCCCTACAGATACGCAAATCTGCCAATGCACAGATGTAAAATCGTGTGTTGCTTGCGTACAATCTACACACAGACTTTGGTGCACTTCAAATCATCTCTGGATTACTTACAACATCTACTACAACGTGAATGCTATGAAAATAGCTGTTAGCCTGTATTGTTTAGGGAATAATGACGAGAAGTGTACATGTTCGGTACAGTGCAATTTTTTTTTCCTGAATGTCTTGGAGCCACAGTTAGTTGACTCCAAGGATGTGGAGGCTACAGATATAGAGGGCGGGCTCTAGTTTCCTTTTGGAAGAGACAAGTGTGGCCAGCACTGCCCCTTCCCCACTTCCTCCTGCCTCCCAGGCAGATGAAACGTCTGCAGATGTGGTAGGCATATCGCAACCACGAGGATAAAGCCAACCAGCTAAGGATGCCTGGTTCCGGGGAGCAGTGCTGAAAAGTCAATCATTTGCCTCAGAGACCTTATTAGTGAAAAAGACAAGCTGCTATTTGTTGAAAACCCACTAGTGAGATTTTTCGTTCATTCCATTCCTTCCAATGCTGAAGGTCTCAGATTGCCATACATCCTTTCTTAGGGTGTTGCTTGAGGCTTTGCTCTAGTAGACAAAAGGAGAAAATCGCGAGAGGAGAAGAAGTGGGGTCTAGACACAGGGATGGGTCCCGGAGAGTTACAAAGGGGAACCAGCTGATGCCGGGGAGCAGGCCACAGGCACCATCGGCTGAGTGAGGTGGGAGGAGGCGGGAGAGCTCGGAAGACACAAGGGGAGAAGCCGCCTTCTGCGCTCTGCTGCTCGCTTTGCGAATCCATCAGTGGAGGATGTGGGAACGATATATAATTCAAGAAGAAAAAAGGAAATGTCCAGGAAAAGTCAACAAGCAAAAACAGTTATAAAAACGGAAATAATGGTGCTCTAGCCACTGGGTGAGGACTATTTACATGGCCATAATCAGCTAACAAGGTTTCATGCTTGTCATCCTACAGAATCAACCTACACTCAAGCTCAGGGAGGTAATCATGGTCAGAGAACGAAAGACAACCGCAAAAAGTACAGACAACAGAAGCTGTAAAAGAAAAAAGGGAGAAGAAAGTACAAGGAAGCCGACAGCCTTAAACGTGAAAGAGATTAGCTACTACTGATAAAACCAGAAATGAAAGCGGAAGGATATTACTTAAAACTGCAAAGGTGACAAAGTGTAGAGAAACCAAGAGGGACAGCAAGGTGTCGTGAGCGACATAACCTCTTCAATCTGGAATTTTCTCTTCAGAATTCACGACTGAAAACAAATAACAAACCCGAATTTAAACTACCGTGTAATATGCTTCTTCGCTAACAGACTCCCACACCATTCCTCCTTTCCTTAAACGGGACTTACTAATGGCAGCTCCGTTCTAAGAGAAAGCCTACAGAGAACCCAACACGGTGAATCAAGAAGCAGCCTATCAGCATGCCATCTACAGAGAAGGAGATGCCCTCCTGCCCTCTCGTGGAACTGGAAACGGAAACAGGGAGAGGAGGTGCCTTTGGTCACAGATTCTCAGCAGAGAAAGTGTGGGGCCAAGGCTACTTTATTTATCACAAACCTTCTGTATGATTTGATTTTTCAAACCATGGCATATACTAATTTGGTAAAAATAAAAATACTTATTTATAAAAGAAGATTGAAAACAGAGAGACTTGAATATCATTCTTAATTTTTAAATTACAAAGAAATATGACACAATGAAAAACACAAGAAGGATGACTGGGTGACACATAAGCCATTTTCTGGCTCTGATGGTCGGAAGTGTGTGCAGTACTGCCTCTGTGCTTGGACGAAGTCGTTCTCTGCCCTACCTACGGCACTCCTCAGAGAGACGTACACAGTAAAGAAACCTCCTGGTGCCAGGACAAGCACTGTGCCACCAAGAGTGTGAAAGCTAATCATCATCTCTTCAAATTTACGTCACTCATATATGTGTTAATGTTTACTGTTTGGAGGCTTTCTGGTCCAAATAACCACTTTCTTGCATTATATTTAATCAAGTCTTTATTTTTTAAACACTGGAACAAATCATTCACCTGTCAATTTCTTTCAGCTCACATGTTATACGATAAAAAGTATTAAAATGTATTGTAAATTTACAAAGAATTTGGCTAGCTGTAAAGAGGCAATGAATATTTAAAAAGAAAAACCTAAAAGGCTACACAGGACTGCTGTTTCTATAGGAGATAGTAACACAGCTAAAATGAACATTAAGATATTAGCTAGGAGCTAATTTTATCATTTTAATTTCCACTGTTTATGTAAGAGACCAAGTGAACAATAGCCAATAATAGTTAAGTGTAATAAAAACACACAAGACTGATTTACATTGTAATTAAAGAAGGAAGAAGAAAATCAGAGCTAATTAAAGACATATGGCTCCGCACTGCCTTGCCATGTATTCGCCATCTCAGTTACCATGTTTTTTCATCTGATCTCTTTCACGAGGAAAGAGTCAATCAAACATTTTTTTTCCTAAAAAAGATGCATGGGAATTTTTTCTGTTACACTTAATGAAATGAACAGTGTCTTAGGCTGATTAATCCCTGGCAACATACAAGGAGCACACAGCACTGCCGGAGCACATGGTGAAAGTGCTGGAAAGCAAACATCTGATACTATGCATGAGCTGGAGGCGCCAGCCTTCTGCTGAAAGGGGAGCGGGTCCGTATTTAACATGTTTTAATTAACTCAGGCTGATGCATTGGTCTTTCTCTTAACCACTCTACAGCCCATAAATCTGGTGCAGAACTCAGGCAGGATTCTTTGGCATTTTTATTTACATATTATAAATGTAAAAAACCACCTTTTTCTGCAATATTTATTATTTGATGCGAGGAAAAGTAAATTACCTCTCAATGCTTTGAGTTTTTTGATGTTCAGTAGATAACCTATCCCATGGGTAAACCAAGATGAAATGCCTACAAGGAAGGGAAACATCTGATGATACAAACCTCGATCTTTCTTCCCCTTCTCTTTTTATACAACACAAAACAAACACACTTGTTGCATGTGGATCCATTTTCACGGATAAAGCACATTATATTTATCAGTCACTCTTTTGCAGTCTTCCACATAAAGACTTAATATGAAATATTAAACTGCAGACATACTAACGTGAAAGTCTACCTAACAGAATTTCAAATTTTGTTGCTGATTGTTTCAGCATTTTCCTCTGATGAAATGTGAAAAACATAACAATACATTAAAATGGAATAGACTCAAAAAGGCTCAAGGAAACATACTCAAGACCATTTCTGTTCCTAAACGGAGAATTTCCTATACCGCGACCAGTGAGAACGCATGACCCCCTTGAGGCTGCAGAATATTTCATTTCGACACTCTTGCGCAGGCCACAAGATGGAGGCCTCTTAATTGAAAGTGCCTTTTCAATTTGTCCTCAGAATTCACTGTTTAATTCAAACATCAAACATTAATTAAAACAACCAAGAAAAATGTCTCTTCATTATCAGAGCGGTGCACAGGCTCTCCGTTTTCTTAAGTGGGCGCTACCAACGGCAGCTGTTTTCAATCATTTTAGCTTAGTGGTTGTTGGGGATTTTTAAAAACACAGTAGAAAAAGAAATTGGGCAGTAACAAAGGTAGTGGTGGAACTGAAGACTGTGGGTCCATTTCTCCTAAAATAAATGTGTCTGCTTTATTTTCATGTTTATCTTGGAGGCAGTGATTGTTGAGGCACAAATCGACCCTATTAATACTATCAATTAATGTTTGGATGAAAAATGACATGGAGTAAAATGAGATGTAAAAATAAGCCCATAAATTTGAACCAGGCCGGGCGCAGTGGCTCAAGCCTGTAATCCCAGAACTTTGTAGCTGAGGTACATGCACTGCTTGAACCCAGGAGTTTGAGACCAGCCTGAGACACATGGCAAAACCCCACCTCTACAAAAACGACAAAAATTAGCTTTGCATGGTAGCATGACGTGCACCTGTAGTCTCTCAGCTACTTGGGAGGCTGAGAAGGGGAGACTGCTTGGGCCCAGGTGACAGACGTGGCAGTGACCTGAGATGGCACCACAGCACTCCAGCTTGGGCAACAGAACAAGATTATGATTTTTTTTTTTTGAGACAGAGTCTCACTCTGTCACCAGGCTGAAGTGCAGTAGCACAATCTTGTCTCACTGCAACCTCTGCCTCCTGGGTTCAAGCGATTCTTCTGCCTCAGCCTTCCTAGTAGCTGCTACTACAGGTGTGCGCCACCATACCCGGTTAATTTTTATATTTTTAGTAGAGTTGGGGCTTCACCATGTTGGCCGGGATGGTCTCAATCTCTTGACCTTGTGATCGGCCTGGCTCGGCCTCCCAAAGTGCTGAGATTACAGGCGTGAGCCATCACACCCGGCCAAGATTATGTTTCAAAAAAAAAAAGTGTGCTGAGCGCCTCCCTAGCTCTACATCATCGAATATGCCAACCTGCCCTTGGCATTCTGAGCCCTGCTCCATTCAGAGAATGTTCAACACCTCCCAACCTCCCCACTCAAACCCCACCCCCAGAGAAAACAAAACCAACCCCAGCCCCACTCTGCCAGCACCAGAGTGCTCACCTCCAGCTCCTGCTCCCGCTGTAGTGCGAACTGCTTGAAGGACTTGACGATCAAGCCAGCGTTGGAGCAGTCGTACACGAAGATCGACGGGCTGCCCATCCATGTCTGCAGGTCATATATGGACAGAGGGATATACTGCGTGTAGTTCTGGAAAACATACAAAGTGCGCATGTTACATGTGCATCCCAGGAATGTGGGCTGCTGACGAGTACTGCGTGTTACAAAAGGCACACACATTGAGCCTGGCTGCTGGAGAGACGCTGAGTTATCCTCTAAACAAAACTATAAAAAAAAAACAAACTGGCCAGACACGGCGGCTCACGCAACCTATACTACAACCAGTCAGAACACATGACCCCCTTGAGGCTGCAGAATCTTTCATTCTGACACTCTTGTGCAGACGCTGGGAGGCTGAGGCGGGGGGATTGCCTGAGGTTAGGAGTTCAAGACCAGCCTGGCCTACATGGCAAAACCCTGGCTCTACTAAAAACACAAAACTAGCTGAACATGGTGAATGGTGCCTGTAAAACCAGCTACTCAGGAGGCTGAGGCAGGAGAAGCACTTAAACCCAGGAGGTGGAGGTTGCAGTGAGCCAAGATCGCGCTACCGCACTCCAGCCTGGGTGACAAAGCAAGACTCAGTCTCAAAAAAAAACAAAAACAGCAAACTGAACTCTCCACATCTCCTCAGATGCTGCTTTACTCCAGCAGTGCCTGTACCAGGTGGCTGCCAAAGTCATCCCTAGCTCCAGGCTCCTCTGCAGCTGCTGCCTGGTTCAGCCACTGGCTGACTCCTTAACCACTCCGGAACTTCCCTCCATGTATCCCACAGCTGTCTCACACGCGGGCTTTTCACACCACATCTCCATTCATCCCTTTACTGTCACGTCTCTGTGCTTACACAACACAGCACGCACCTCGTTTACAAGAGAGGGGAGCAATGGAGAGTTGGCCAGCTCCTCCAATTTGCATGCCACTGTCCCTTTAATTTCAGAGATGCCCATAAGCACTCTGTCATTGAGATGACTTTCGGAAAACACTTAAGGGGCACAAGTGGGTTTGGCTGTGTAAACGCATTTCAATCACAGAACGATAACCTACTAACACTAATCTGCCGAGTGGAACATTTTTCCAAACACACTGTTCTGTTCTGCACCTGAACATTCTAGTGATTCCGGTAAATGCAGAGAAGAGTATTCTCGCCTCACTTGAAAAACACAATCTGCACTCAAAGCTCACATTTTTAAGGAATTCTTCTCCACAGAACACCTTCATTATCTAACTTTCCTTGGACATCAGTAGTGTAAGTGGTGAAGCTGTGGCAGAAATCAAATTCCCAGAAATTGACAGAAATCAAACTCACACTAAAAGTGAGTTTGTTTCTTAGCAGCTGAGCCACACATACTGCTGCTGGTACTGCCTACAGGGTTGTTTATAACTCAACAGGAAAAAGGACACAGGGCCAGAAGACCAGGCAAAGCCTGGGGAAATGAGGCATGCAGGCAGCCCACAGAAGCGTTGGCCGTGCACAGCAAAGAAGCAGAGGTAAGCTACATCTCATCCGTGATGACACAGTGTGCCAATAGTGCAGGTGTGTGCGGGGTGTGTGGAGACATGGCCATCATGGGCAGGACCCCACCCACTTGTGCTCTGCCATTCTTATGCTGTTAAACTGTCCGCATTTGGTGGACTGTTTATAACCACTGCACCATGTAACGGAACACCTGGAAATGCTCTCTGTAAATAAACCCACTGAAGAATTCTAGAGATGTCAAGTCTTGCCTAATGAATCCCAAAAGTCAGTGCGAGCCTAATCAAAATACCTTCTGGGTTTTTCCATTAGTGGAATCTGACAAGATGATTATAAAGTTAGTACAGAAAAAAAAAAAAAACCACGAGTTAAAAAAATTAATAAAGAATAATGAATAGGAACTCACACTGCCAGATATTAAAGATACTATAAATCTATGGTAATTACAGGATGGTATTACTGAGGGAGACAAACAAATCAACAGAAAGGAAGGAGTCCAGAAATAGACCCACATACGTAACTCTACTGAGGACAGCATTTTAAATCTGCAAAGAAGGAATTAACAATTCAATAAGTGATGGTGGAAACTCTAACCAGCCATTTGGTATTGCTATCTGAGATTACACACACACACACACACACACACACACACACACACACACGAGAGTGGACTGAAATCCTAAATGTAAAAGCACAAAAAAAATTTCAGTTATTTTGGCATATGAAAGGCCTTAATTAAGCAAGTCACAAAACCTAGTAAGTCTTAAGGCTGACTGATACAGTAAGATAAAAAATCTGTAATTCTGATAAAGACATACCAATGACTAGCCATTTTAGAAGAAAGGAGGTACACAGCACATGACAGAGAATTTTTTAGATGTGTATATACAAACTTCTGCAGATTGACAAGGGAAAAAACAACAACAACAATAGGCAAAAGATACAAACAGCCATTCACAGAAGAAATATGAATCATCAAAAATTATGAGTTTCATGCTTTTGATTACAAATGCAAATCACAATGAGAATCAATCTACCTACCTATCGATCCATCCATCCATCCATTCATCCATCCATCCACCTAGCCATTCATCCATCCATTCTGTTTTCATCCAGCAAACTGGAAAGCAAGATAAAATGTGAATAACACCCCACTGCTGAAAGATACAGGGCACTTATTCATCGATGGTGAGAATGTAAATTAATGAAGCTTTTATGGAAGGCAACTGAGAAGTACTTATAAAAAAATTTAAATGCGGGAGAGAGATCCAAGATGGCCGATTAGCAACAGCTCAGGATTGTAGCTCCCAGTGAAAGCGCAGAGAGTGAGTGGACGCCGCAATTTCAGACGAATTTCTGTTGCCCACAAACTGGGAGCTACCCAGTGGAGGAGACACACGGGTCACCAGCGCAACTCTTTCGGCCGGCGTGGCGCAGCACTTCTCAGTGTGGAGTATACGGGACTGGGTGCCCTTTGAGTCGGGCTCCGCTGGTCCCATCCCCAAAATGAGAACAGCAATTGGAAGCGCTGAGGACTGAGAGTTTCACAGTAAGCACAGCTGAACCCGGGAAGGCCTAGCTCTGTGGGGAAAGGGCATCTGCCAAAGGAAAACTAAGAAACAGAAAAAACTTTATCACCAACAAGCCGGACATCCACTCAGACCCAATATGAAAGTTGGCAATTACAAAGACGACAGGTGGATAAATCCACAAAAATGGGAAGAAACCAGTGCAAAAAGGCTGAGAACACCTGAAATCAGA